>JBBPQR010000119.1:0-18288 GCA_038092615.1 Boletus sphaerocystis | reverse complement strand
CGTCGAAATTGTTGCATCACGAATCGAGCATCCGCGTTCACTGGCATATCGACAGCCGACGCCAACTGATCGAAACTCACGCCAGAGTTTGCGGAGAAAGATGGAGGCAAAAAAAAATAGGGGCGATCACATTGGTATCTTACAGTTAACTGTTGCAATTTTGTGAGCAGGACGAAAAATCGCCATTGTTGGCCGAAGGAAATACAGTCGTTTGGGTGACGATATCTTATGAAGGGAAATATATTTGTGGCAGTCAACCTGGTTTGCCAAGACTTCGTCCGAGGAGTGGGAAGTCGTGTCAATGTATTTCTGGAGATTGTAGTACGGACCGCTTTGGAGCTTGTACGTGCAATAGCTTCTGACATTGACGTGACCTAGCGCATTTGAAGCAGAGATGTGAGCATGGTTATCAAAACCATAGAACGTCAACCCATTGTTGACGCAGACCCATCCCTGGGTGGTAGGGATAGATGTTGTGCGATAATGTGAGACAACATATGGTTTGGTGTCGGAACCGAGCGTGACCCGCGATCGCGGATGCTGCACCATGTAAGATCGGAGGGCATCGTATTGATCGAGCGTGATGTAAGGATTTTTTGGTTCAGGGGATGGTGAACAAAGGTCGACCAAGAGATGGAATGTGGGAGTACGCCACATATTGAAGGAAATCGGACAGTCCAGTTCGAACACGACGATCTCGGCATGGAGCTGCTCAGTAGTAACGGCCACTCGTGAACGGCGATCTGCATGTTATTTTGCTCATTCACGAGGTCGCACTTGCTGCAGTACCTCGAGTGACATGTGTTGCCATACCAATTAGTGTGGTAAGTGTGTTCAAGCCCGGCCGCTCGTTGCTGAAGGTCGGCATGGCGAGCATTCGCCTTTTCAAGTTCAACAACCTTTTCACGAACTTCGCGATGCGCTACTTCCTCGATCCGAGTTTTCAGACGCTGAAGATGCGAGGATTCCCTGTAATAACGGACGGCGAATGTGTCTGCAGTGGCTGTAGAGGAAAACACAGACCATCCACGATTTGATTGAGAGTGGCGATGAGAAAGGTATTGGTGGGCTTGCTGGAGACGATCGAGGCTAGCAGTCTTCCAAAGTAACAAATCCTCCAGAAGACCCGTCGGAACCTCCGGAGAGTACTTTTCCAGCATCGGGATATCCCTGATAGCAATCTTGTCAAGTGCGACCCAAAGCTCAATCATCGTCAACAGCATCATCGACAACAGTTCCGGGTTGCTTCCACACGCCTCCAATGCCCCCGACGAGTATTTGCTTGCCAAAAGCTCCAGCTTCACACAAGCTTCCTCGTCGTCCCTCACCAGAGCAATCCACCCATCAATTCTCTCCTCAACCGCCCGCTCCACATCGTATAGCGTCACGTGTGGCTCACTACGATATCCTTCCTCGAAGAAAGCCCCATCGGAAGAAAGAAAGTCGTCCAGTCCACCTCGACGACGATGTCCAGGGCTGAAGTGGGTGTCGAGGGCATCAATGTTGCGATTAGCGAGACAGTCACGAAGGTAATCCTTGCTACTCAAGAGCGACAGCTGCATGTCTCGGCTCAGATTGAGCTCAGACGGGGTCCACCGCAGGGATACACGTTGCGCATCCCGTACCTGTGCCCACCTCTTCTCCAGCGTCGACCGAATGGATGTACATGTCTCCAACACGATCTCCGAGAGCCACTCTGGCGCAGAACTGCCAAGCTTCCGTAACCGTCGGCTGATTTTCGCTGACATAAATTGCAGTAGGTCGTTTGAAAGGTCCAGAGATTCTTTCCTTCCCAAGGCAACACATGAAGAACAACATGAATTCCTTATACGCAATACGACCGAGAGTGGACCGATCCAATGTCGTCTGAAGAACAACTCGAACAAGAAGCCACAGCGACGAACGTCGCCACGGCAACTTCGAGCTGTTCCACACAACGTCATCGCCTACGCGCTTGCTAATCCGAACAATGTCGGCAGGGCGACCGACACCTCGCAAGATGCCAGTAAGCAATTCAGTGATGTAGCGCGGGTGGGTGGTATCTTGCATTTCGAGGACGGTGGACTGCGCTTTTTGAGTTTTCGCGGCAGCATCTGGCAGGATGTCGTCGTTCATGTGAACGAGCAAATTTACTAGTTCAGAGAGAAAGTTCCCGTCATGAAACACGTCATTCGGGATCTCGATGGCTGGCCCAGGATATGAGCAGATGAGTTTTCCTTGTGTGGTCGTCACGTTCTCTGCCTTCGGGGATACCTCGAACGACTCGAAGATGGTGACGTCTGCCTGCCTCCTGAAGACGACTGCCACATTTTGTGCTCGGATAAGATATGCGAGGACATCTGCACGTCGTGAATTACTAATATAGTGTGGAAGTTGAGTAACTCACCTCCTGAACTCATGCTGCCGAGCTGGGAAATGGTTTTGGGCCTGTCCAAGCTTTGAAAGTGGACAACGGCCTGCAGATTGTCAAGCATTTGCAAAACGCTGTGCCACTGAGGTATATTGGGTTGGGCGACGTAGACGCTGTAGCGACGGGCAGCAGTGGTGATTGCTCCAGCGAGAGAATGATCGTTGCTGACGCTGTGGTCATCCCCATCGGGGAGCTGGAGAGGACAAAACACATGGTTAATGATATATTCCAATCTCGAGAGACCCCCAGGGTCAAGGACAGTGTTTGACATCGGAATGATGAATGATAACGAGGATGGATTTCGACGACGAGATGATGAAGATGAGAAGAAGGGGTAGGAGTCGCTGGCTGTGTGTATGGCTCTTATATTCGTTTGTCTGTGGCGAAGGATTGGTCCCAAATTCGAAGATCTGAGTCCAAAGAGCACAGGATGTTGGACCTACACTGTTATCAACAGGGGATAAAGGGGTGGCACGAGGCGTAGGTTGCAGGGTTGTACCTCGCCGTTGTATTTCCAAAGTGCCTGGAGACTTCTTCACAGGAGTAACCGCACCCAATAATGTGAAATGTCATCTTGCAGCCAACTCTTCGACCCGATCGATAAAACAGCTCGTAGAAATTCAATCGCCCTGCAATTTCCTTGACTCCCAATGAGCAACTATGACAACAAGCACGTCAATTTTAAACGTTGAACAATGAAAACCTTGCCGTCCGTTACTAAGGATTGAACTTTCCACCTGTCCATGGAGCGCATGCATCCTACCAGGACTCGAACTTGAATGCGTTGCTTCCCGGACTGCGACTCCCTGCCAGTAATTTAAGGAAGTGACGGTCGACTGAGAACCCCAGACCCAGACAAATCCCCCCGGAACTGTACCTTATTCGTCGGAAATAGTACCTGGACCATTATCAATTTTCGTTGAGGGTCGCCTTGAGTGAAGACGGAGTTGAAGAACCTGCCAGTGGTACAAAGTTTTAGTAGTAGTACAGGCATGACGAGTGAGTGAGTCATATGGTCACGGATGTGCGGCGGCGCTGGGGGTTTTCGGGTTATGTAATCCGGTCTTCTTCGGTTACTATAGTACTAACTTCACTAGAGTAGCGGAACTTTCAAGCAAACCGAGTCAACTCCAGCACTCCTCGGTGATTCTCCCCTCGCGCTCCATCACAGAAACAAACACCGCTGTATCCTTCGCAGACATGCCCCCGAACTCTTCTACTGCTTCCCTCACAGCCTCACGTACGGCAGCAGGCATCTTGTTCGAAGACCTGCATCAAGGTTCGTCCCTCGTTTGTCAACCTCGCCGTTGGCCTCGTGTTGCCAAATACTACTCACCCAGAGATTATCAATGTGCCTCGTTGCATCCCGGGAAGCTCCCACACAAATTCCTCATCTAGCCGCAGAAGATCCTGCACATACGTCCTCTTCGTGCCCTCGGGGCCATCGCGTGAGAGTGCAACACGGTATATTATTTTGCCTGCTTTCGCATAGGCGTTCCATTCTGTACCGTAATGTTGATCTTTCAAAGCTGATCGGCAGCCAAAATAAAGTCTCGTAGCTAAACAGTGTGTGAGATTACATGCATGGAGTGTTAAAAAAGGGACCTACCCTATCCAGCATGAATACGATCCTCTATGACTGCTCGCATTGGGGCAATCCCGGTACCAGGTCCAACACATATAACCGGTGTATTGGGATCGCTCGGCAGTGATATCAAACCTCTCTGGATAGTAATACGCAAATTGTCACCTAAAGTACACCAGCCAACCTTAGTACAATAATATTCAGCGGGAAAAAATCCATCTACCGGGTTGGAGTGCGGCAAGGTAACTCGTACAGACGCCTTTTCGAGGCACACGAAGTTTCGTGCGATACTTGACGATTGCAACACATAGGTGGATTTCACGAGGGTGCTTCTGTATGAAGCTATAAGTAATAAACGTATCGCACGACAGCAAACTTACTTTGGGAGAGCTTGATATCGAAAATTGTCAGGGTCGAAGAGAAGGGAATAGATCAAAGACATAGTCTCTGGGTATTCGTACCGACCGGAATTCGGCCAGCACCTCTCTAATAGTGCGTTTCACCCGTTGGCAGTACTCGTATAGCTCTTCCTAAGCGATACTCAGCGTGTATACATCGCTCGCTCGGATGACCTATAGCGCCTTCGTTAGAAACGAATTCATTTAATTTCTCCCGTTCCATTTCATCGGTCGCAAACCACTGAAGCAACTTGAAGAAGGAACGACGGGGAATTGCATTGAAGTCAAGGTGACGTGTAAAGAGTGTGCGAAGCGTTGTAACCTGAGGCGTATGTTCGGGTAATGATTGATCTGCGTGCGCCAGTGAGAAAAATGGGAGGAAACTATCAAGGACGTACCCTTCATTACATGGTTGATAGAAAAGGGGTCATCAGCGGTATTTGCCCATCCCATAGACACCAGCAAGCTGTCCACTTCTGAGGCTAGGGCGATGGGATGGATGACAGCCACGTCTCCTGGAAGATAACTGTATCATCAATATCAGCATAGACCAACAAACGAAATATTCACTTACTCCAGGTCTCTTTCCGAGAGAAATTCAATATGCCTGACATCTTGGAACCAGTCGTGTGCAGTGATTCGGCGGTTACACTGGACTGTTGCGGTCCAATATTTCTCATCGATGTCCAAAGGGTCTCTGTATTCCGTGGCCGTGGGGACATCAGCGGTCTTAACGCGAGGCGAGGGTCTCGGATGTCTTGAAAACCCTTCCAGAGAATCGTCAAATGGGTATAACTCGAGTAACTTTACGATCAGCTGTTCTATCCACGGATCCAGTGCACCTTCTATACTGCATCCTCGATCAATTTGACATACCGATGCGAGGCCTAGAAACATACCCTAGTGGATGCTGATCGTCCCCTTCCCCTCGAGGACAAAATTCACGTCCTCCGAGTGTGATTAGCCGACGAGCCAGTTTCTTTGCTGGCCAACAGAACTTTTCATATGCACAATCACCGAGTCCAAAGACGTAAAAGTTGAAGTCTTCCAACAAATCACCAGGTAGATCTGATCGGAGAAGTGAATTCCACAGGGGTGTCATGGTGCGTGGCTCCACGCCCGACCCAGTGGTCGCGACAACAAATATGACGAGAGGCTCCGAGATAAGCTCTTCCTAAAGAGAAGCGAATGAAAGTAATTCATGAACAAGTCAGTGAGTAACTTACCGAGGGATACGACCCAATGCCGCACACGCGGCATTGAAAATGACCCCTCGGCATTCTCTCGCGATCCGATCAGCTACGTCTTGGGCTGTTCCGGTTTCCGTTGCGTACAAAATCAAGATATTGCGGTCTGAGACATTATTTTCACCGTCCACGGGGACATTTGTGAGCTCAGCCTGATGGTGCGCACTGGCCGACATCGTGGTCGGTAAGTGACCTCAGGCTGATCCCGGTGCCGACGCCTCGGAAGACTTTACCCAAAACAGCACTCATCAAAGGTCACAACCTCTACGTCCATGAGCATACGAGCACCGCGCAAAGGCGAAAACTATGAACTCAGCGTCGATCTCAACAGCGAGTACCGTGATAAACGCAAGGATGCAATCAAGAGAGTCATAGCATCCATGACCGTCGGCAAAGGTGCGATCATCCATCTTAGATGTCCTACACGAACGCCCACATTTGGACAGATGTTTCTGGGCTCTTTCCCGATGTCCTCAAAAACATCCAGACCGACGACCTTGAGCAAAAAAAAGCTCGTGTACCTATATCTCATGAACTATGCAAAAACTCAACCCGAGCTCGTCATATTGGCCGTGAATACGTTCGTCAAGGATTCTGAAGACCCCAACCCTCTCGTTCGAGCTCTCGCTATCGAACGATGGGCTGTTTGCGCGCAGAGAAGATCATCGACTATCTATGTGATCCACTACAACGTGCGCTCAAGGACGAGAACCCCTACGTTCGCAAGACGGCCGCACTGTGTGTCGCCAAGCTGTATGACCTCAAATACGAGCTAGTCATTGATAATGGTTTCCTCGAACGGCTGCACGAAATGATTTCGGACAGCAATCCCATGGTGAGTTTCGTCCATTTCGGAGTCGCGTCTGGGCTGATGATCGCCAAGGTCGTCGCGAACACGGTCGCTGCTTTGACGGATATCCACACAATCGCGACTTCATCTCATCCGCCACCTTCACCCTCTGACCCTGCTATCTTTACTATCACGTCTTCAGTGCTGAACAAACTCTTGATCGCACTAAACGTGTGTTCAGAATGGGGTCGTGTTGCAATTCTGAATGCCTTGGCACGTTATACCGCCCAGGACGACAAAGAGAGCGAACACATTTGTGAACGTGTCGTCCCTCAATTCCAGCACATCAACGGAAGTGTCGTACTCGCGGCTGTCAAGGTGCGTTCATTAAAAAACATCACACCCGCCGCTGACATACGTTTTCTCAGGTAATAATGATACATATGCGCAGCATAAGACGAAAGGAGCTCTCAAAACAGCTGGTCCGCAAGATGGCACCCCCATTAGTTACCCTCTTGTCGACCCCTCCAGAGGTTCAATGGGTCGTGTTGCGTAATGTCAACCTTCTCCTACAAAAACAACCAGATCTGCTTTCGAACGAGATGAGAGTCTTCTTCTGCAAGTACAACGATCCGCTATATGTCAAGGTCGAGAAGCTGGACATCATGGTGCGGCTAGCCAACGACAACAACGTTAATGCGCTCTTGAGCGAACTAAAGGAGTCAGTACCCTCTCTGCTCTCGCTTCCTAGATGACGAGACTTGTCTTGATAGGTATGCTTCGGAAGTTGATGTCGATTTTGTACGGAAGAGCATCAAAGCAATAGGACAAACCGCCATCAGCATCGAGAGCTCTGCTGAACAATGCGTCAATGTACTGTTAGACCTTATTGGAACCCGCGTGAGCTACGTTGTCCAGGAAGCTGTAGTGGTGATGAAGGTGCGCACAGTCTACGGGCGAGCCGATCGCAATTTCTAACGGGAATAATATAGGACATCTTCCGAAAGTATCCTTCGACCTACGAGGGTGTCATACCCACGCTGTGCGCTAATCTCGAGGAATTGGATGAACCAGAGGCGAAAGCATCGTTGATATGGATTATAGGAGAGTATGCGGAGAAAATCGACAACGCAGATGAACTCTTGAGTACATTTGTGGACACGTTCACCGAGGAATCGTATCAGGTACGCATCGCCCGTGAGCTGGTGATGAGTACCACCGCTGAGGCGCTAAATTAGGTGCAACTACAAACTTTGACAGCAGTTGTAAATTGTTCTTGAAGAAGCCTGACACATCACAGGGTGTAGTGCAACAGGTGCTGAATACAGCAACGAAGGATTGTGACTCACCTGACGTGCGCGACCGAGCGTACATCTGCTGGAGATTGTTGTCCACGGATCCCGGTGCAGCGAAGGTACGGTGTTCCGAAGGGTGTCCGCGGGGTTAGGCTGATGAACGCTCGCGTCTTGCAGGCCGTTGTTCTGGCGCTGAGACCTCCGATATCGATTCCGTGAACGACGGTGCCACCAGCGCTGTTAGAAGAACTCTTGGGAGAAGTCTCAAGTTTGGCGAGCGTTTACCACAAGCCAGCTGAAACGTTCATTGGGCATGGCCCGATAGGCGCGGATTCGGTTCAGCGCAAGGGATTAGAGTCTGTTGTTTTCATTACATGGCGAGTTCCTCGCTGATTGTAGCGTGCAGGCTATCCGACGATCGGTTCACTGTGCAAAAAGCTCTGCAGACGGTCGTGGCTGGCCAACAAGCAGAAAACCTACTCGATTTCGACGATGCTCCAACGCAAGAGGGGCAACCCTCTGGTCTTGCAGCGACACAGATCTTACCCTCCTCTCCCGCTGCGGCGAATTTCCTGTCCGGAGCTTCCACGAATCCCCTGGACGATTTAGTGTCAATCTTTGGGGGAATGAGCACGAGTGGGGTGGGTGGTGGGGGGATCGCTGGCGCGGAGAGTGTTTTTGGTGGGTTGGGGAGCATGTCGCCATCTGGCGGGAATTATGCCGCTTCCCCTCTGGAAAACCTCGCATCCCCAACCACTGCTACCCAGAAACCACAGGATGACCTGCTTGGTTTGTTCCAATAGACATGTGCATGTGTATCTGTATACTTGTGCAAATCCGTCCTTTGAACACTCACGATTGTCAGACCTAGAAATCTCTGAGCTGGACATCTGGTGTGGATCATTGTAGCTAGTGGCGGTACATATATAACAGACGTCTGTTCGGTGACGGCACTGCGACAGAGCCTTCCGAAGTACTTTCTCTCCACACTTTTAGGTCGACTTCTATCCAAGTCTGCTACCCAGGCCGGCCTGACCCGAGAAGGGATCAAGCTCACTAATGTCGGAAGCCTTGGCTGTGGCACGTGCCGCAGCGAGAGCCGGCGGTGACTCTGCCACTGGCTTTGTAAACGCGCTGCTGTGTACTCCCGTTCTCGTGTTAGCCTCATCGGACGAACATCTCAGTCCGGCCACTGACTACTAGTGACAGACTCACCTTTTCTGGTTGATCTAGGTCGACTCCTACGACGTTCGGTGCCATTCTCCGAGTCTTTCCGACTCTGGATGATCGGGGCTCGCTGCCTTGCGGCACTCCACTAATGTTGATGCGTACGATTCCTTATTGATTTCCGTTAGCGTTCTGCGACTTGCCAGCTGGTGGCACGCACAAAGAGGTTCATAAATAAAGTCGTGTCCTTGGCTCGCACGCCACTCGATCCGTCACCTCCGTGTTCATTATGCCCTCGTGGTTCGCTAAAGTCTTGTTCAGGGGGCGTGGTTGCGTCTTTCCGTCCCGCCGGAAGCACAGATCACCCTCCGATTCTGAACTGCCTTACACATTGCATTTATAACTTAATGGCCCACAAGAAACCCCCGTACGTCTCTTCATTCCCTTTATCCCTTCTTGCTGAGTCGCTGACCAAGGAACAACGATGCGCTTGGTGCCAACAGTTGTTTTGCTTGGGGCCCTGAGCACGGTAGCTTGCCAACAGATATGAGACATTGTACGTTTCCAAGGAACCTATTGTCGCTCAAACCTTTCCTCATGTCTTCACGTTCCTTTCGCCAAAGTGGCAAACGACATGGGACAGACAGAAGCTATTCACTTACTTCCAACCCACTCCCGATCCAATAAATTTCGTGATACCTGGTAGCATTGGGAGTGCGGATATTGTCGTCGATGACGGCCGTTTACCAGACTATGTATGGCTTCGGGGCTGCGTTGAGTGAGTGATCGTTTATGAAACCACGACGGAGATTAACCACTCAAGGATAGCTGACTCGTCCGCGTCCCTTCTGAACACTCTCAAGGTACAGCGAATGAGTATGCCACGTGTTGAACATGCGGCTGAACCTTTCTCTAGTCACAGAACCCGACCAGCTACTGGCAATTGCTGGATTATCTTTTCAACAGTGAGCACGCCATCAGGGACTCATGTACCAGATCCCTGATCATTCTGATAACCTAGTCACCGATGGATCCAACTCTGCCGGCTTCTCGTACATTCGAGTCCCACTTGGAGCCACAGACTTTTCCGCGAATAGTACGGATCGCGTCTTTACCGCGGGGACGCTGTTGACATGCATCCTGAACAGCATATAGCTATGACGACACCAGTGGAGATGTCAACCTCAACAATTTCAACGTCGGTGCTGCGCCGAGCTACGTGTTTTCAACCCTCAGAGATATCTTGTCGATCAATGAATGGTTAAGAGTCCATGTTGTTCCCTGGTCTCCTGTGAGTATGGTATATACGCCACTATGACATGTGTCGGATTCTGATTTCGATTAGCCTGGGTGGTTGAAGAGTGGAACAATGGATGGCGGTTCCTTGAATACAGCATACATCTCTATCAGTGAGTATCTTGAACTGAACTCGCTTGATGCATCTGTTAACCGTTTGCCAAAGTGGCGAATTACCTCTTGAAGAGTCTTCAAGGTTTCTCAAGCGAAGGGATTCCCGTCTATGCTATCGGGATTCAGGTAATATGCCGTTGGCTAGTAATATCTGATCGTGCCGTGAACTAATACATCCGTGACAGAACGAACCTGAAAACAGCGATACAACATACCCTTCATGCAGCATGCCAGTGTCCGTAGAAGCACAAATCGGGATCGCGTTGCGGAGCTTGATGACTTCGAACGGCTTCTCGAACACCAAGATTATCGGATATGAACACAACTGGTCTGATGCCGCGAATTACCCTGTCCAACTCGTTCGTTACCAAAATGCATGTAATTGGGATATGATGCTGAGTCTACGTGTTTCCAGATGCAACAAGCAGGGAGCGCCTTCGATGGAGTCTCTTTCCACCGTTACGAGGGTAATGTTGCTGAACAGGCGTCTTTCACTTCTCAGTACCCAACAAGGTATGATAGGAACCAAACTCTCACGAGATCCATTCTTGAGATTCTCTCCTAGGAAGTGTTCTTCACAGAGTGCTCAGGCACCATCGGCTCTGATTGGTGGAGCGACATCAAGGTACGTTCTCCAGAGGGACCAGTACAGATAAGACTGACGTGCACACAAGTGGTATATGGACAATCTGTAGGTCTGACGACGGTATATTATCATTGCTGATCTAACTGAGGCATTTCAGCTTCATTGGCAGTATCAAGTATGGGTCCTCGACAGGACTGATGTGGAATATCGCACTGAATGGTACCAGCGGGCCTGAGCTCCCTGGATCCGACAGCTGTGGCGGTGGATGCCGAGGTGTCGTCCAAATCAATAGTGGTGGCACCTGGAGCGTCAACCAAGAATTTTACGCCATGGCGCAGGCCTCCAAGGCGATCCTTCCGCGTGACAGCGGGGGACCGTGGGGCCAACGCATAGGCGTGAGCGTCGGAGGCAGCCTCGACTGGGCGCTTGTCGTCGGCGCATATGTCACAGGCCGTGTTTCCTCAACTGACTGGAACAGATATAGTATCGTCGTGTTGAATTGGTGAGTCCTCTTTCGCACTCGAATTGTGTTCACGTGACGTTGAGCCGTTTTTGCTGTCCTTGTGTGGTTTGTATGTATAGGGATGATAGTGTGTCTACGACATGGAATCCGCAGCCTGTGACGGCAACGATCGAGTTTCGGGGTATGCAGGTGAGTATGGGCGGCGGCCATCGTTTGTGTGGTGCGGTGTGCTGAATGAAGGATGCTCAGGCGACGTACACGTTCCCCGTTGGTGTCACCACGTTGTGGTGGTATGCGACGCCATGAGGCAAGAGCACGATTTATATGTTATTTTTATCATAGGCCCAGGCGTCCAAGTTAAATTACTTTTATATTCGCGGTAGGCGAATTATTTCTCCAACACAGGCTAGTACGAACCGGACCGGAACTCTTCAATTACCTACAAAATGAATTCGAGAAGACGACGACTACTACGTCGACACCGGTGCCTAACGAACTAATCGGAAACGAGTCGGAAACACCCCAACAAGTCGAGTCAGCAGGTCAGCAGGTCAACGAACAAACCGCTGACATCCCAAACTCAAACGCGACGAGCGCTGAGCCAGTAGTGCCAGCGGGCATGTCGCACAACCAACCGGACGAGCCGCTCGAGGAGCGAGCAAGTACGGAACGAGTCAAACAGACTCACCTGAAGTCCCTGAACGACGGATCGAAAACCCCACAGCCAGAACGGCCACCACCAAGCGAAAACGCGTTGAGTGGGGAAGGCCAAATGGAGGCGACAAGCTGCTCCCAGTCGGAAGCAGCGGGTGACGAGGTCGAGGGCAGAGAAGCCGACGAGACCGTCGAGACGGCAGGCGAAGAGGGCGAGGTTGCCGAGGACGAGACGGCTGGAGCAGAGGGTCTGGGCATAGAAGCCACAGACAGTAACTCGGAAGCTCACAGCGACGGTCCCACCGAAATGGACAGCCAAGGCGAGAGTGGCGACATCGAAGTCGACCACACGAACTCGCAGCCCCAGGAGACCTGTAGTGAAGACGACAAGGTCGAAATGGTCAGCAGAACGAGTCCACCACATAGCGAGAGGACTCACCAAACAGACGCGACGAGCGAAGCTCGATCGCGAACCCCAGTCGTCATGGACCACCCGGACGACACCACAATCAGCCCAGACGAAGTATCCGAAGACCCTGGGGATGCGACGGGTGACAACGAGCGTCATCCAGACGCACCTACAGAGCCCCCAGACGCAGCTGAGAGCGCGAGGGTAGGCAGGGGTGAACCAAGGGAGCCGGAGATGTCAAGGGAGGTGGTAGAGGACTTGGGCAACGACGACGAGACGCGTCGATCTGGGAAGCCCAGTCAGCCACCAAACAAAGCAGAGGAAGCGGCACACTTACCTGGTGCAGCAGAGGAACACGCGCAGGGAATAGACGAGCCGCGTCGACTCGAAACGATCGAGGTCGAGCCAGGTGGCAAGACCATCGACGAACCAAACCGCCGCGTCGCGCACGACAGCGCAGACGTGGAAGGAGATGGCGAGGTCGTAGGGACTCCCCACAACGTTGGTGTTGAGGGGGAGAATCGTCGGATAAGCCGGCGACAGTCGATCGAGGGGGAGAGGGAGTATGCAGTGGCGCGAGCGCGATCGACTGCAGCTGTTGACGAAAGCGATCAGCACACCTCACCTAAGGACGACGATGTACCTGACAGACCACCAGTCCTACCCGTACCGCCTAAGCCACCCGACGGAGCCATACGGCAATGGTACGAGCCCCCAAGCAGCGAGCTTGAGGGGGAGAGGGTCAGGTCCGCGACACGCGACGACGGACCTACCCGAGCCGAGACGGCAATGATGGGAGTGTCGCAGGGTGACGAGGACCGACCAAAGGAGCTGTACAACGCGTTAGTACGGGTGCACGAACGGTCAGAGCGACTGGAGCAGGGGAACTCACCTGATGGAGCTCGAGACAACCTGGACGACCCAGGACAAATCGAAAATGGTCCAGACGGTACCCACAGCGTCCAGGGACATCCCCAATGCGATAGGGACGGGCGCGACGATGCCGCGAATGCGCCAGCTCGAGGTAATGGCCTGGGAGGTCATCTGGGCGAAGGTCCTCAAAGGCCTGCTGGCTAACGCCGGACTTGCTTTGTAGAGCCGCAAGATCAGTCAGCTTTCCGCTTGGCCTTGGATGATGCGAGCCCCGGCCCATGAAGCCTCGCCGATATAGTGTGCATACAGCTTCTCTTTTTCACTACTTTTCTGTGAGGACATGGGTGTGAATCAAAAGGAGAGACGGACGTGAGCTGAGAGAAAGCCTTGGCTATTTCGACTCTGCAAATTGGGGGTGCCTTGTCTGCTAGATACCTTTCAGCTGAAAGTGAGGCCATTGACATAGTTCTCCGGGTCGCGAGGCGGTAAAGGGAGGGAGATGATGATGATCGATGCCGTTGATAACCGGCAACTTGAAGACGAGCAATCCTGGCGCGCAACATCTGTCTTGTCTGTCACGTGTTCAAGTCAAGTGCATGTCGGCATCCGGATACCAGCTTACGTAACAAATTCAGCACGGCCTCCGACGGTGGTACTTTTTTTTTTTTTTTTGGACAAGCGATAGTCGAGCGCTACATAAACACCACAAGTACATGGTCGCACTGACGCCACTAACTTTATCCCATCACAATCTCATGGAAAAATGGCCTTGAATTGGGGACATATGCTAAATACCGGATACACGGACACTATACTAGAATATGCAGATAGGCAAGCAAGCCAAAATCAAGAAAGAGGACGAAGGTGCGGGCAGAGGGCCCTTTGCAAGCACCGTGAAACGAAACACACAGTCAAACTGAGACAAATGTTGGAGATATAGCCGTACGTAGTAGGATACTTTCTTTTTCCTATTTCCTTATTTGGCACGCTCGGACGATACACTACGCGTTCGCCTCATGGACACGCTTTCCTCCAGTCCATTACATTCGACTGGAGGTAAGCATTACATTTCATCCCTACGATACTACATTCATATACTTACTGTACTTGTAGCTCACCAAGCTCGCTCGTTAGGTCCGACTCACGCACACGCTAACAACAAATACCAAAACCGAAAAGAAAACACTGCAAATCGAGGACCACTGTTGCACTGACAAGGGAAGGAAGAACAAAAAAAGCGAGTCAAACTGGTCGTGAAAGTGAGAAGAGAGAAAAGACCAGATGACCTTCCGAGTGCCACTTGACTCCGATGCCACGAAGGTGACTAGAGGCACGTCCTGAACTCGGTCCGAATCGATCCTGACCGGGAGGGCCGTTGAAACCGCTCAATCCAAATTCCAGCCACAGCCAATAATGAACACTCAGCGTATATCCAACTCCAACACTTGGCATCGTCATGAACCTCGCCCGACCTTGCCACGATTCTCTTGCACGGCGAGAATTGCCGTCGACCTTGTCCGGCGTAGCCTCGACCCCCGTGCCCCGACGTCGTCCAACTTGACCAACTCCCGCACGATGGAGAAATCGCTCCTGTCCCACTTGAACAGACCCGCCTCTCTCGTTCCCTTGCCATCGACCTCGTCTACATCATCCCAAGTTTCCAACTTACCGAGTACCACCGGCCGCGCCCAAGACATCCCAACCATCACCATTTGAACCGCGCATGAACACGTCCTGAGTCTCCGTGATCGTTGTCGCATCGTCCGTACCAAACCTCGTCGTAGGTACAGTGGATTCATAACCGCAAAGCATGGACAGAAACCAGATCGGTCAAACCAGGCCCTAGCGAGAACACCGAGTTGCCATCACCGTGCGCGACCTCTCTCTGCGCCCTCAAGTGGGCGTGCTAGAGAGAAGGTATGTGCGGGCTACCGGATCAGAAGGAGGCAGACGGCGTCGGGTGTAGAAGTGGTGACATAATAATGAATGTTCACATTGCTGGCGGTTCCTGCTCGATCAGGAGGTGTTGCGGTATTTGCAAGAGTGACGAGGTCGTCAGAGTAGAACGACAATCAATGCTTGACTGTTCAGATAGAATATCGGAGGTATGCGCAAATATCGTATGTGATGGTGTCGATGGTCAAAGAAAGGGCGGTATTGGAAATGTTGGAGAACATAGCACTCGGAAATTTGAAAGGGATGTCGTCGGGAAACATGACAGTAGTCTTTGAGGGATCGTTTCATTCAGGTCGCAGGGATGCGAATATCAAACGCAGCGGGAAACCGACTGGGTCTAGAATTGGCATCGCAAGATGAGTTGGTAGGAGCACAGGGACGGTTGTCGAAGCTGAGCATGCCTGTGAATGGTGGGAAGTGAGTCGTAGCATAAATGGGGAGGACCATACCATTAGGTGTCAAAGGTTAACAAGAAGCGAAACCGAGAGTGTCATTGGCGAGAAGGATGTCAGCGGTATACCAAAGTGTAGCTGATGGGTGCCGCAGAGGTGTCGGGAAATGGCCTGATGGATTTGGTAGTCGACCAGACTCGTTTGCGAAGGGGTTCTGGACCCAAGAGTGACGTTGAGATGCGCAGGACGGTCTCAATTGAGATCAGGACTTGATGGTCGAAGATGGTCTTAGATACCGACGGAACCAAAGTAAGAAAGCTGAAAGAAAGAAATCAAGAAAGTACAACCCAGACTGGACCACATTACGTACCTCCTGCTCCCCGCATGTCGCCTTTCAAATTCGGTTGGGGTTACATGTCGAACTTCATGACGATCGCAATCGCAGTGAGGGAACCAAACCCATCCAGGCGGGAATTGATCACACCCTTTGTACTGAGGATCTCAAAATCCGTGCGTGTCAACGGATTCTTCGAACGCTTCACATGCTTGTTGAGCGGAGAAATGGACACCTTTCGGATTCACGACATCAGGGCCCATGGTATTGTCTCGGTACAGATGTGAGTCCACTGGCACGTCGGCAAAGCGGAATGAGGGTCCGTAAAATCGGTGACACGAAGGCGCGCAATAATCGAACGAACGCGGAGGGTGCACAAGAATGTTCAAAACTTGAGCGATACCTCATCTTGATATGTCACCAATGGTGGAACGCTACAGCCCATTTGACGTCTACATGGTCGACGATCGTCCAGCTTTGTGATGGATGGCGGGGTAAATAGATCCGGAGAGGTAGTCCTAGATGTTCCTGTACCTCGATAGGCCTGTAGTCTTGCTCGCGATGACAAAATGTTTACAGCGATCGACTCCTGGATTGCGAGGGCAAGAAGTGAAAGCCTAACCGGAACATCTGACTTCCCCTTAGAAGTTGCCGCGGCGCCGAAAACCGAGGAATGCGGTCACGAGGAGTGCAACTGGGTCGGAACCATAATCTTGCCTTTAACTGGAACGAAACTATTCAAAGCTGTTGAATACCTTGGCAAACCACAAGAGCAAGAATATTCGATACCTGATGCACAGACCACGAGACAACGTAAATGCAAGGAAGTGGCGGAATTAAAAAATCTGTGTGATATTAAACTTGAATATCATATGGAAGCGCACCAAGGCAAGAAACTGAGACCAACTGCAAGCGATACTGTGCAAGAAAAGAGTTACTGGTGACGATCAAACCCAATTAGAATGGTCCATAGAACAGGAAGAGGGATGTGCGTACCGGGAAACTAACAAAAGAATGACGATAGTTGGAATTGGCTTGGGAACCAGATTGGTCAGGACCTTGTGAAACAGCCAACCAAACAGGAACGCACCAGGGCTGCCAAAAATGGAACCGGGGTGCAAAAGAGCGGCGATAGTTGGAAGGTGGACGTAGGAATGATGGCGATCAAGCTGGCTCAGCGACGAGTCGGGACCATGAGAGGCAACCAAGGACCATACAGGAAAGAACGGCCATCCCTGTGAGTACCGACGCATGCCTTAAACAGTAAGAAAGGGGGCGAGTGCAAAGATGTTGGCGACACGAGTTTCAACTCCTCGTTGAACCTGAAGGTAACTTCCGATGCCATGCGAGTCTTCTGAACATTGGCCGTGGCAGGCTTCGGAGGCGGTGTCAAGGGATAGATCGGACCCTCTTCAGACACATCGCTGTCAGTTATAGGAGTGCTGGGAGTGGACTCCAGTGAGGTTCGCCTCATGTCGTCAAAAATCCACGTAGGTGTCAGCCGTGGAATGCTTCCCTTCTCTTTGTCGTCCTTGCTGTACTCGGAGTTGCCATATTAGGAGTCGCTGTCCTCGGAGAGGGCTTGAGGAGTACAATCCATGTTGGGATCACGAAGCTCCTCGAGGAGTCTACGCATCAGGTCTAAACCCTCGTGTGGTGCTACAAACGCGTCGGCATCATTCGAACTCCTCAGCGAGCCGTGGTGGTTATTGTGAACACCGATATCGCGACTCGAAACCATTTGTTCATTGTCTGCAGGGTTGCAATGGTCCGGGGGTGTGCGGGCCATGGCTGAACATGCCTCGACGAACTCAGAGACATCGCACAAACGAGTTCGGCGAGAGATCGTGGGCACCAGGGGGTAACCCTCTTCCGGAATGGTATCCTTGAGAGTCTGCGCGAGATCCGCCATGTCAGCCATACCATAGCGTCGTTTACGGGGTAACAATCTCAGTGGCGCAGTCATGATCCCGTCGTAGGGTGAGTGCTTGAAGTCCAACTCATCGGACGAAGCCACAGACAAATCATGGAACGACCTCGGTGACGTTGTGAAAATCCCATCGTAAGGTGAACAGGTGAGGTCCAACTCGGAACCGCATGTCTCGAATGCATCATCGGACGATCTGAATGGCATGATCAAAATCCCATCGTAAGGCGAACAGGTGAAGTCCGACCCGGAATCAGTCGACGAAGTCTCGGACGAATCATCTTCATGTTCATCTGGGATGCAGAGGAATGCCCCCGGATGGACTGTCGTGCCGATGACTTCGCTGCTGAAATTGATATTCATCGCCAAGCTCGTGTCGTAGGGCGCAATCT
>JBBPQR010000118.1:0-18340 GCA_038092615.1 Boletus sphaerocystis | reverse complement strand
TTTCTAATTTGAAAGTGTGCCTCAACCCTGGCTTAGACAGCAATGACTCTCTCATATAGGCATTGTCTATACTTCTCATGGTGCTGCAATGATCCAAGCTAAATGCCTTTGTGAGTAATAGCATCCACCTATGCTGGTATAAATATTTCATAGAAATTGATGCCCTGAGGTGATAAGTTTATAGAGAAACCATGGCTGTATGATTCAGTACCTATTAGCATGGGTAGGTCATCTGTGTAAACTGTGGTAGAGATGGGTTTTGGTGAAGATAGACTAGGTTTCAGTTAATGGGTTCTAAAAGTGGTATGTGTTATGCTTGGCCCAGACAAGGACAAGCAGAAACCTGATAGATGAAGATAATGGTCTTTCAAGAAAATGAGTTGAAGAAGAATTCCTTAGATAAGAACATTAGAGGCTTTCCAACCAAGACAATAGATCACCACCACAAAAGTGAGACTTGGAGATTGATGATAATAACCATCAAGACAAATTTTATAAGAGAGCACTCACTCAGAAGTGGAGTAATGACTTATAGAAGTCTGGGGAAAGAGAAAAGAGAACCAATGTATTGGGCTAGGAACTCAAGTGGGAGTTCAGATAAGACTAGCGTGAGGAAATACATCTGTGTGTCTATGAGTTTATATACAAAGGTCAAGAGAAGATGACTAATCAGATGAAGTGAATGGAAACAGAGAGAACAATTAGTCAGCAGAGTCAAAGATAGAGAGGAAAGGAAGGATGCATCAGCATCAGCAGGAGTAAGCAATAATAACTAATCAAGTGAGGGGAATACTTGATGGACCCTTAACAGCCAAGTATAAGTCCGAAGATAAGTGGTTAGCATAGGACAAATACATGTGTTAGTAAGATCAGTCTTCATCTGAAGGTGAAAAGAATACAAGAAAGAAAATGTAACATTACCCCCTAATTATACCTGAAACACTGAAGAAGGAAATAGATCTATGCCACTGTGGAGACAGAAGAGGGATGAAGTGGTCCCGAGAGAGTCAGAACTCATGAGAGAAGGGATTAGGTGAGCCAGTAACACTAAACATTAGTGACAATGAAAGATAATTGAGTTGGTTAGAATCATATGATGAGTCTACCAGAGAGAAGGAATGGGAATGGATGTCAAAGAGGTGTTGGGACAAGGATGACAGTTGAGGCATTGCTCTTGGGTATGACCTAGTGCATTAGTGCCGCAAATAGGACAGCAGTACCACCTTAGTAGTTCTAAATGATAACATTCAAAACAGGTCTTGTTGAAGCAAGGATGGGAGCGAGGAAGAGGAGCATCGATAGGAACACCATTGATGATACAGTGTAGATGAATCTCATTGGCTAAGTCTGCCCATTTGAGCGCAATTAATTCATTTAGGAAAATGGGAGAGGATGATGGGAACAGAGAAGAAGATGAAGGTGTGTAGATGTGAGCTTTCCTAGAGAGGTCATGGGTGTTGCAGGTTTCATAATGGTAGTGGTCTAGATTAGCAATTTAGGCATTCTGAGCTGGTGGAGGATTTCAGGAAAAACATTATTTAGGGTGCCAGCAATGGACACTAGTGTTTATCAGCAATGGCTAAGACTTTTACTGCTGGTAATTATGCACAGGAGGTGGGTTAGGTGGTCTGCTTGTAAATGAATATAGGCAAGGAGGAACAGAGAAGAGTCTTGGTTGATGTGATATTTGAGCAGCATGGTGAGGTGGGATTGATAAAGGAGTTCCCAAATGCAGGAGGCAATATGGTCTATTAGGTTATCAGTTTGCTAATGGTGAGTGAAGGTGGGGATGTTTGGAGAGACAATAGTGGCAATGAGCAGTAGGGTAGGAGGGATCCATGGGGTGGAACCCCATCCAGCAGAGGTGTTGGTAGGCAGAGGGTGTTATGAGAAGAAAATGGCAGAAAAGAAGATAAATGATCAATAAGAGGACAAGTAGAAGAAGCAGTTAGAGAAGAAAGTGAAGAAATAGAAGGAGAAACAGGATGAAAGGAGGTGATAAAGGACATTGTTGTTTTAATGAGAGGGGTGAGGAAGATGAAAGATAGATGAATGTCATTTCTTATAGTCCAGCAAGGTGGACTTTGCATATTTGAGGTTTCATTCAGGAACTCAGGAATCTTCTTCAGTGGTATATCTTTTTCATCAGATCAGGAAGGAGCAGGAGGACAGAGAGCTGTAATGGCATAAGATTTTTTTAATTTTATATTTTTCTTCCCCTTTGATAAGGTCAAATAATGGTTGAGGGAAGTTTGGACCATATATGGGGTTTATGTAATAGGGAGATAAGAGAGAAGCATGAAATGTGTTGTGAATCTCCCAAATGGAGGGAAGTTTAAGCTGATAAGTGATCAGAAATAAAATCTTAGTGATAGTAAATGGCCCTTTATATTTTGAGGCAAACTTGGGGTTAGCAATATTATATTTGAGGTTTTTTTAGCTTCAAGCCAGACTTTCTGTCCCTTGGTAAAAGGAGTGAAGTGTCAATGGATGCAGGAGGACATAACTTGGCAGGCAAGTTCATGGGAGGCTAAGGCTTCGTCTCTGATGGTGATGAGGGATTTAATGTGTGTTTCTACAGTGGAAATAGCTGTGGCAGGGATTACCAAAGGTAGGGCACAAGGTTTATACACTATTATAAGGTAGAACAGTGATTGGTTGGTGACAGAGTGAATGTGGTGATTATGGGTGAACTCAGCATGGGAGATGGAGTCAGCCCAAGTGGTAGGTTGATTGCCACAGAAGATCTGAAGATAAGTTGGTTAATGCATTCAGTTTCTCTCTTGGATTGGGGATGATAGGCAGTGGAAAGGGAGAGCTTATAGTTTAGGAGTTTTCCTAAAGCTTTAGTGAATGCAAAGGCGAATTGGAGTCTATGATTAGAAATGATTTTGTCATAAAGTCCAAAGCAGAGGTGGACCTTGTGAAAAAAAAGGAGGCAATCCCTTCTGCAATTGCCGTAACTTGAAACCAAACATTGCAAAAAAGTAGGCATTAGAGCAAAAAAAAAACAATGATACTAATTTACTATGGTATGGGAAGCCTGATTTTCATCCATGAGGACATGTGCACTTTCTTCTCATGCAACAGTTCAGCCCCTAAAGGGCATGTTCTCATGAACTTGTAGACCTCACTGACTCTTGTGTTGCCATCCTGCCTGCACAGCACATTAGTACACTTGTAGGTGTACGAACCAGGCTCCACACAAATACTTACCCACTTGAGCATCAATCTATACTGCATGCATTAGACCATTAAACTAGAAGATGTTCACTCCATAGCTGAATGTCTTGGTGGATCCAGGCATAGTGAGATGTGCCATTGGGTATGATATGCACAAATTTGGTATGCTTACCCATATCTGACACATCTTGAAGGACATGCTCAAGTGTGCCAGTAAAGTCAAATGAGTTGATAATGATGTTCCTAGTGAGTTTCATGAGAAGTTTACTAGTGTTGATTGCAAGTAACCGGAGGGCATCAAATGTCAGAAAATTACTGAACTGCAGCCTAGCATTTGTAGTATAAAACTCAGGACCCTATGTTGCAATAAAAAAAGAAAACACACCCCTAAAGGGTGGAATGAAACTTTGCAAAGACATCCAGATTCTTTATGATGGAACTGCATACAAAAAAATAGCCAATAGTGCTGGGTAGGTACATCTTGAATGGCTCCAACAGGTTGATGAGAAACTATTGAGATGAATGATGAGTTGAAAGTACAAATTTGAAGAATGTTCAGAACTTACTTTGTTGACTGACACCATGATGGCCCTGCCGAAATTGTCTTGACCCAGAAAGAGGTCACCTGAATTGTGGTCAGTGTGGTTGGTGACTGTAACCATAACGTGGTAGTATGTTGAGGTTGGTAATTCTGCTTGTGCTACCATAATGCAAGCCAGCCATTTGGTGAGGTTTCTGTCAGTGCTGATGTCGAAGAGAAGGGTGATATATGATAGTTGACTGGGAGGAAAGTATGCATGCAGGTACTGCTCAAGTACTTTCGTGTGAGTAGTACCATTGATTGTTGCCAGTTGAAGGTAGATGAGCAGGGTCTGCAGGCAGAGGATTTGAGCCTCCCTGGATAGCTCAAACCCCCCATTCACCTTTAAGAAGGTAGGTAGGACCTGCTGCCCTCCTTTGGTGAAGCCTTAAATAGAGTATTAGGACAGTCAGAACTCAAAGAAAAATATTTAACAGATACCAAGTATGGCGTTACTTGCCGTCCATCTGTATCTGCACGCCAGTGATAGTACACACACTTGAAAAGTACATTGTCATGGTTCAACTCATCAATAAATTCCTCCAGGACCTTAATGCAAAAGGAACAGGTGGAGTGCAGACATGTGCTGCACTCCCAAAGCTGTTCACTATCTTGGCATAGGGAACAGAACTATAAAACAATTAGCAGAGACCAAATAATACAAAATGACTTACAACTGACATTGGGGAAGCGGTCCCCTCGCCTGTAAGGCAGAGGGAGTCTGACCTATTATGCACTCCTACCTTTGGATTTCTTTGCGGCTTGGTGGGTGCAGGGCATTGAGAATGAGAATAATCTCAAATCCTTGGGAATATGGGAGTGTAGGTGATGAAAAAAAGCAGACCCGGGAGTATGTACTATGACACTGAACATGCATTTTTTCAGCATGGAAACGGATGAGTCAGTTGGCTCAACATAAAGGCATAAACGTGGTCCCTCAAATGAATGAAACACAGTGCAAGACAAGACCTAGTCAATGAGTACAATAATGAGAACCTTGGCAGTGGGGAACACATAGGCACATAAAATTATCTTGTATTGCCCAAACTTACAATGTGTTGATCATGATAGAGCACACAAGGGTCAGGGTCACAATGCACAATGGCATTACCAGAGAAAAGAGCCCAGATAAATGGATTTGTTGAGTGTTCGGGTTGAGAGTATCGAGATTGCACTCTAAAAATGGCTCATGGTGAACATAGGGTGCCAAGAGTGGTCAATCACCTCTAATCCTAATATTAATATTCCTGGTGCTGCCATTGCTAATCAGTGGACTTCTGCATAAGATGTTACAATGACACCAAATAAACACCATCAGTAAATAAAGCTCGCTATTTCCCACAAAGTCCCTCAACACTCTATCACAGCAGTACCATGACTTTCACAATGCTTCGAGTGTTACAGCTACCCATAAAAACATACAAGTTTGCGATGCGCTGCTGTGCTCAGGCAGTCATGATGATATGCATGGGTTTCTTGTCATTAGGAAAGTACAAGGAGGAGTAGGGTTCAAAAGTCCCTTTAATTTAAAAGGATTTCTTATGTTTGGCTTCAGCGATGGAAATCTCAGGGGAAAAAGTTGGGGTTGTAGGGCCCACCCCCCTCTGGCAAAGATGTTGAGAGACACTTTGGATCATGCTGGGCAATGCTGAGCTTGCTTGACTAGCATTATTTATAAGTGTTGTGCAAGAGCATCTGATTTCAACAACAACAAATAATGCTAGCTGGAAATCTTGATTCTGTGACTTTCTGAAACATGACTCACAAACAAAAAATCTCAGACCTCTCTACAGAAGACACGAACAGGCTATTGCTCGCCCTGGTTTCTTTTTAGGAGAATTTAGATGAAACAGATGAGGACTTGCCTCCAGAACTTCTCCCTGCCTTGAAGAAGCTTGCAACAAAGCTGAAAGTTGTTCTGGTACGTGGATCAAATCAAACAATCCATAAACAATCATATCCTTATAGCTGCGTGCAGCACATTCCCTTTTCTAGGGTTGATCAAGTAGTCTTCAACCAGCTCAGCATCAGGCTGAGGCCTTTGGTTCTACTTGAGGAAAAGTGCACAAAGATAGAGTCTCTCGGTCTTGCTGAGGCTGAGGGCAACTGGTTGTCTATCAATGCCATCAGACAGTTGCTATGCTTAGTTCGTGACCATGTTTCAAGAGTGGTGAGCTCATACTGCTATTTGATTTTATTTGCTGTCATTGATTGTATTCTCAGAATGAAGCCAATTTCTGAATTTTAATCAACATGTTCTTACTACGCTTGGCTTCCATTATGCATAGTGAAAAGGCAGATGTCAACATCATTCCTGAATTTCCTATCTCAAGAACTAACTATATTCCAAGAACATTCTTTCTGCAGCGTTGTTGACTTTTAGTGACTCAGGCTCATTCAAAATACACCAGTGCATCTATTCAATGCATAAATCTAAGATCCTGGCTGAAATTTTTATCACATGAAATCTACTACTTGACACTCCTGTTGTTGCACTCAGATCTTTTGACAATCATACAGAACATATAACATCCAATATCTTCAAGGCAAAATGAAACAATGTGAAGGTGGCTTTCCTGCAAGCTATGGTGGCTACTGCTTCATATTATAAAGAACACAGGTCAGTTTCTAGCTCTACTACAAGTGAAGTTTATCAAGTTCTTCTCAGGTTATCTGTTATGAGAGGTTGTATCACAAGTGGAGAACAGTGGGCCTTTTTCGTCTATAGGACTGGTGCTTCAGACCAGGGAGAGGTCACACTTGCACAAGAGATAGAATTAGGATGCAATCTCAAGGAGCTACCTCCTCTTCTGTGACTTTTGCATGATTGGGTATGGCAAGTGTCTTTTTGATAAGTTTCACACAATCTGATGATGTCTTGACAGGTGGAGAATGCAAAGGATTATGAATAGAATTTTTTCGAGATTCAATGAAGACTGGTGTTGAAAGCTACTGCTCATGTTGTGTTTCTGTTAAGTGGCAGGTTGTCTAACCAACAGTCTTGTAATTGTTCTTACACCTGCTACATAAGCTATAGTAAAGGCCCTCTGAATCTGCCTCCGGGAAAATCACAAGTGTATCCCAAAACATGATCTACTCACATGCCCAACGTTGTCTCAGATATCGGTTCAACATATCGGATATCACAAGAAGCTGTATAGTGGCATCACACCCAGACCAATTGCTTTTGTCTCCACCATCTTTGATGATGGCATTGAGAACTTGGCATACAATAGGGTGCAGGAAGGTACAACACATTGATGAATGACAAAAATGAGTGGAACCATCACAGGATTAGAGACCTCTAAAAAAGATGTTGACCAAGTCAACAACCGCAGAGTGAAATGTGAGTGTGCAGCCAGAACGAAGTTTCACAATCAATTTAGTGATCTAGGATGTTTGTCTACCAAATGCTGCAGTAGCGATTACAAGAAGCATTGTTTAAAACCAATTCAAGTCTGACTGCCAAATGTTCATTGTATTGCATATCTGCATTATAGATGGTAACATATTCATAGGTAGCAATTACAAGAAGCATTGTTTAAAACCAATTCAAGTCTGACCACCAAATGTTCATTGTATTGCGTACCTGCATTATAGGTGATAATATATTTATAGCGATATCAGGACCGACAGTGTTGAGCTGTGCAAACCACTCTTCCATCACATGGAGGGTTTCTGACCAGACAAGTGTAATGTTGGTCTTGGTAGACAAGAATCAGACAAATGACAGTAAAGCAAGTAAGTCATAGTCTGAGATAGCTTGCCTCATTGAAGGCTGAGCCAATCATGATATTGCTCATTGTTTCATGCAGGGGTAGGCAACTTATTTATTTTACTGTATAGGAGAGAGCTCAGGCTGGCTCCCAAGTGCATACAGTATGAAAAAGTCAACTGTATAACCTGTATAAATCACATTCTCCTCTCTTCCTTGTACCAATTCAAGATCTACTACAACTAAGATACATGTCTCTTGTGTCCATGTTTACCAGCCAGCTCTGTAGTAACATATTCATCCTCTCATTCTCTTTCTGGATGCTTTACTCCTGCTTTATCCACACTAAAAAAATGGTATATTATTGATATTGGCACTAGTTGGCCACTAATCCACAAACCCACTCTTTGCCAATATTTCTGCTGTCTTGGTGCCCATCATGTATTGCACTGCATCATACCCACCATGCCATGAATCCTGTTTGATTCATAAAATCATGTTTTGATATAACTTAGTGATCTCTAACTTACGCAATGGATCAATGTCCACATTCCACTGCACTGAATTGAACACATGAGGTGTTTTTGCCTTTGCCATGCCAAGCCTGCATAGTAGCAATGATGTAATACCTTTTGCACCTATATAGTGAGCATATGAATCAAAACTCCTAATCCACAGAGCAAATCAGGAAAAATAGGAAAAAATAGAGGAAAAATAGAAAGATCATAACCAATGCCACCTTTGATGAGAACCATTGTCTGCACTGTTTCAGAGACCAAGTCGACAAACCTGCCTCTATTCCTATCAACAACAATAGGACAAATAATGATATTCAGAATCCACTAAATCCTGAACCTCCTATGTGTTATACTTATATACCTTCCACACAGTAATTCTCCTAATCCAAATCAATAGATACCTCCACAAACACCTTCAAGGTCTGAATCTCCTCTTCATTTCAGTCCTGATTCTAGTCCTAGCCCTCCACCTCCAAGGATGCCTTTTATATCAATATATCTAGGTGTAAGGAGACTTAAATTGAACACAGGACATGAAAGCAATATTGAGGATTATCATAAGCACAAATGATTCCTAGTATCAGCTCACCTTTTTTACTTACAGACAAAGATCACTGGTTAGTACCTGCTCTAATATCTCTAGTTTGGATCCCACCTAGACAATATCCTGAAGAATACTAGAATTCTGCATTCATCCTCATCAATATCACCCAACTTGTGAATAAGAGATGTTCATTTAGACCCCCTCTTGAGCAATGCAGATCTAATTGCATTCCTCAACCTCATATCTTACAAGATAACATATATGTAGCTAACTAGCTGTTAAGATTAAACAAGATATTAAAGAAGAACTAATACTGATTTAGGAGGAGTCACTGAAGAACCAAATTACCTATTTAAGCTGATCCTATTTAAGAAAAACAGTGAAACCAAATGAAACCTTTCTAGAGTGATGGCAACTGATAGACTACCAGTTGGACAGGTGATATAGTGACAAGGAGACAACAATACTTGTTGTTAACATAGGTGGTGATGATAATGATCAAGTTGAATACATACATAGGTGTGGATGGAGAAGAGAAATAGCATCCATTAATGGAGATGAAGTCAGCAAGTGCAGAGAAAGTGCAGTATTCAAAAAGTGTACAAGGCCCCAAGAGGAGAGTTATACAAGTGAACAGAACTAAGGGACAGACAACAAGTAGGTATGGTTTATATAGAAACTATAGTGGTTTAGGGTAGGTTGTCTGAGTTCTAAATAGTTAAGGGCTGATGTGAGAGATAGAATGTCATGGAAGGAAAGAAGCAAGGATAAGAAAATGAGGATAAGGCAAGGTGTCTGTATGATATGACCTTATAGATAAGGTGAGAGTCTAGATTGGATCTGGACTTGAGGTCATGTGGTTCCCATAGTCATGTGCAGAGATCATGTGATGAGAAAGAGCAGAATGTCATGTGATCTAAAAGGAGTAAAGTCATGTGACCAAGTCACATGACTGAGAAAGTGAAAATATGTTAAGTACAAAGTAAAGAGAAAAGGGAAACACAGCATATAGATCCTGAACTAGATGTGGAAAGGAAAGTTAGAGTGGTTGAACAGAATTACATTAATTTCTCTTTAATAATCAGCCTCAATGACTCTGGCCATGACATCAATTTTATGTTTGAAGGCAAGGCCTAATTGAGGTGTAATTCTACTATAGGTTCTGAGAAGGAGCTGAATTTTGACATAGGTGGAGATGAGGAATTGATTATGGGTGGGGATGTCAAAATCAGCAGTGGAATATAGGTCAAAGCCTGTGGTGGAGGAGGAGCCCTCCAAGGGTAAGTTGTCATTAGTAGAGGTGAGTTGGATTGGAATAGATAAAGAAAAGAAACAAAGGATAGATGTGGGGAATACTGTAATGTTTTTATTTGATTTATTAACTGTGTCACCATGATCTGAGCGATGAGAAAGAGTGTTGGTGTGACCATTTGTGTTGCTAGGTCTATAAATTAACATATAGTTGAACTCTTGAAGGAGTTTATGCCATTGTGCCTGACGAACAAAAAGCATTTGAGGCTTTTTCCAGTACTCAAGATTTTTGTGGTCTGTTCAAATCTCAAAGTTAGCCTTTCCAATGAGGTAATGATGCCACTCCTTGAGATAATAGCAAGCAACCCCATGTCATAGACTAGATAGTTGCATTTGGCAGAAGAAAAAGAATAAGAGAGAAAGGTGCAAGAGTGCCATAAATTATCCTCTCTTAGGACAGACAATACTATACCTGTGGCAATATCGCTGGTGTCTGTTTCAATGCACATGTTTTTGAAGGAATTAGAAAAAGCCAAAAAAGGTGCTGTAGTGAAATGTTTTTTAGGCATGTTAAATACTGTTTGTTGAGCCTCCCTATGTATAAGGAACATTTTTTTTGGTAAGATTGTTGAGGAGGCAGGCAATCTGTCCAAAACTATTAATAGGGTGATGGTAATAGTTACATGGACCAAGAAAAGATTGCAGTTGTTTCAGTTTGATAGGCACCAGCTAGTCAAGGATGGTGTCAACCTTTTTTGATTGCATGCTGATACTATTAGTGTATACTGTCATGCCTAGGAAGTCAACTTTGTCAGTGTTAAATACACATTTTTCAGGTTTTGCATAAAGGTCATTCTTGCAAAGCCTACAGAGAACTTCCTTAATGACCTTGGAATGTTCCTCATCAGATTTGGTTTTTGTGAATATTGTCTAAATAGATAATAATGATGGCATACATGTTGTTGAAGATGTCATTTATCATCTATTGGAATATTGGTGAAGAGTTAGTCATTTCAAAATACATAACAATAGGCTTGTAGGCACCCAGCAGCATTACAAATACTGCTTTCCACTTGTCACCTTTTTTGATATGGACATTGTTGTATCCCCATCTCAAGTTGAGGCAAGTGAATTTGTTAGCACCCTTGAGGTGGTTAATGAGAGAAGAAATGAGTGGAAGAGGATACAAGTTCTTGACTTTACCCTCATTTAAATACCTATAGTCCATAATGAGATGTTTCTTGTCTGTTTTCTTTGTGATAAAAAAATACAGGAGCTGTTTGAGGAGACTTGGAAGGGTGACTATAGCCCTTCTTTTACTTGGACATTATGAAGTTTATCTAATTCAGCATTGGAAAGAGGAATTACCTGACTTTTCTTGGATACAAAGTTGGGTTTGAGGTTGATGACATGGTTCAAGAGTTTGTGAACTGGCATCTATTTTGATTCTTCTTTGCTAAAAACGTCAAGAAATTCATAATATTGAGAAGATACTTTTTTAATGAGGCCTTCCTCAATGGAACATATAGAAGAATTCCAGATCCCAGAGATAAGGCTGGCTGCATTGATCATTACACAGTTGCATATGCAGCAGCAGAAGTTTATCATTTTGTTAACCTAGTCAATAGAGGAATTGTGGCATTTGAACCAGTCATAGCCTAGATAAATACAGTGAGTGCTAAAGTTAGTTACTAATGTGTCAACTTCTTTAGAGTGACCTTGGTAAGATAATACAATGGAAATATAATCTGTAATTTGTCTATAAGAAGAAGCAGAACCATCCACATTAGAAATAGAATCATGAAGAGATAATTTTTTGGTCAGTATACTAAGTGACTGTACCTATTTTTTATTGATGAAGGTTTGAACTGCACCTGAGTCAAGTAATGCTTTTGTTTGTTTTTTGCCATTTATCATATTTCTAAAAAAAGATGTCAGTGGAGATATCAAATACTCCCCCATTGGGGAATGTCCTGAGGTTAATGTTAGCATGGAAGGATTTTAAAGAAAAAGATTTGTCTAAGATAGGAGAACTAAGCACACGATTTTTTAGTGTTCCAGTGCTACACTTCGAGGAGACACTCCTTTAGAAGTAGTATTGTAACTAGCAAAATCATTCAGTGAAGTTACATCATCTACCTCATTGTCCATCTTTCCTAAGACTATGAAATGGTTATGAAAATAAAAAGATAAGGAAAAAGAATAGAATTATACAATGAAGAAATTTGATCCTTTGCCAAGTGAGTACCCCCCAGATTCACTTGGCCTTGTCTTTTCCCTTAAGTCCTTTGGTAGCCAGCTACCATGCATGTCCATGTAGAAAGCCTGCACTTCCTCCATCATCCAATGCAGTTTGTCAGAGGAGACAGGTGTAGATGGAATAGGAGTGATCAAAGTGGTAGAGGCGAGAGAAATCTCATGGATCTGCTGTCAGGGTGGGATGAATTTGGTATGACCCATGAGAAGGTTGAAAACAGAATGGCCATGAGGACAATAGGGCTTTTTACAATTTGCTAAGAGCTGCCCTACCTTGTTACAATTGTAACACTTGCATATTTTGGTTTGTTGAACTGTGAGTCCGAGATTCTTATGATCTGTCCAAATCTCAAAGTTAGCCTTTTCAATTAGATAATGCTGCCACTCTTTGAGAGTGCATATGATAGCAAGCAACTCCTTGTCATAGACTGGGTAGTTGCATTCAGCAGAAGAACATGAATGAGAAAAAAAAGCACAGGGGTGCCATAATTTATCCTCCCCTAGGATAGACAATACCATGCCTGAGGTGATATCGCTAGCGTCCATTTCAACACACATGTCTTTCAAGGAGTCAGGAAAAGCCAAAAGTGGTACTATCATGAATTGCTTTTTGAGCATGTTAAACACTTTTTGTTGAGCCTCTCCCCAAGTATAGGGTATGTTTTTCTTTGTGAGGTTATTGAGGGGGTGGGCAATCTGTCCAAAACCATTAATAAATCAGCAATAATAGTTACATAATCCAAGAAAGGATTGAAGTTGTTTTAGCTTGGTGGGCACTGGCCAGTCAAGGATGGCGTCAACCTTTTTTGGTTGCATGTCAACACCATCAACTGATACTATCATGCTCAAAAAGTTAACTTTGTCAGCATTAAATACACATTTTTCTGGTTTTGTGTAGTAAATATATCAAAATAGAATGCTTTCGCTTCCTCTATCTGCCATAGTGGGGCCTGGTAAAAGTGCAGAAGAAAAGGTGGAGACAGGAGTGATGGACGTGGTGGGGGTGAGTTCAATCTTGCAAATATTGGAGTGCAGAGGGATGTGGTGGGTTTTGCCCATGGTGGAATCAAAGACTAGATGACCATAGGGGCAATGAGGTTCCTTACAGTTATATGACAAGTGGCCAGTTTTGTTGCAGTTATAGCACTTGTGCATCTCTGTTGTGGATTGGACTGAGTGCATGTCTATAGATGCTCCTCGACCTAAATGGATGCAGACCCCCATGTAGTGAGACTTGGTTTCTTGTTGGAGGGGATAGGAATTCCTTTCAAGTTACATGTTGGTAAACTTTTTCCCAATTCTATCACCTCCATTTGCCATGTTGCTAGATCATCTGTGATTACCAGTTTGCAGATGGATAACTGGAAGTATACATTATAATCCAGTTTTTCTTTGTACGCCTGGAAGGCATTTGTGGCAACTGCAGAGATGCCTGTATTGATCCTGTACTGCTCAAACTGCTGTGTGAATACCTCTACCAGCATTGACTTTTAGCATAGTTTTATAAATTTTTTATAAGCCCCCTCTTTCAGAACATCAATCCTGAAAAATTCCTTGACTTCCTTTTTGAGGTCAGCCCAGGTGGGCCATTCTCTGACATTGTTTGTTGTAGCCTGGTATTTCTCCATGGTGATCTGAGCAAAGGTTTCAGCTCAACCAGTCATGTGGAGTAAGACTGGCAGATTTTTGGCAGTTGTCCAATGTATCATGGCATTGGACCCACGTTTCGATTTTTGTCCACCAAGCGTAGTAGGTGGCACAATTGCTGTCCCAGTAGCCTGGTTCGGCTATTAGTTTCATGGAAAAAGAGAAAGAGGAGGGAGTGGTTGCAGGTTGCTAGAGCGAGAGTGATGTTTGCAGCAGTTGCTGTATTTGTTGCATCACATTTAGGATGTCTTGCCAGGTAGGTGTGGTAGGGGCGACTCTGGACATTCTGGTAGGGAATGGTGGAAGAGACGGAGATGAAGAGTGGGGTAAGGGATTTATTGGCAATAGTGGGATGGGTGAAGTAGGAGCAAGCAGGGACAAAGAACAAAGACTTCGCAGAGACCTGCTTCCACTAGGCAAATATATCTTGGATGACAGGCCTTCTTAATGCGAGGCTTGCATTGACGACAGGTAGAAGCGGGCTTGACTGCTAGGATGGGAATGGGAGTAGGGGTACAGGCATGTTCTGGTGCAAGAACTAGTGTGGGAGCATCAAGGTCGGGAAGGTCTTTGAGGTGGATATAAGGGTGGTATATAAGATTAATGTTGTTGGTGGGCGGTTGGTTATTTGGGTCGAAGTCATTGGGGATGTTGTCAATGGTAGGAGCAGGTGGTGGTGTAGCTTGACAGAAGTTTCAGTAGAATTCAAGTGCATTGTATTCCTGACAACATTCAGTGCAGTATAGGAAGTGAGTTCTCATAAGAAGAGTAGGAAGGGCAACATAGCAGGGTTGGGCTTCACAGCAGTCCTATTCAGGTGAAACCAGATGGAAACCTTAGATGAGGAGAACTGGGTAAACACATTTGATGAGGGAAACTATGACAAAGAGCCAATGTTCTTCAAGATTAGCAAAGATAGTAATGATGATGTATAGATTGGCAATGGGTATGAATATAGTAAGAATATGTAGCATTCATTGATGAGAATAAATTGGCAAGTGCAGAAGAGGAATGGAGTGGTACTGAAAAATCCAAGGCCCCCAAGAGAGAGTTAGATAGATGAATAGGACTAGGGAATAGACAACATGAAGGTATGGTTTATATATATAAGTAAGGAGCTTTAGGGTAGGTCGTCTGAGTCCTAATTGATTGAGGGCCGGTGTGTGAGATAGAAGAAAGGAAGTAAGATAAGAAACATGCATAGAAAGCAAGGTGTCTATGTGGTATGACCTCATAGATAAGGCGAGAGTCTGGATTGGGTCTGGACTCGAGGTCACATGGTTCCCATGGTCACATATAGAGATCATGTGATGGGAAAGAGCAGAATATCACATGATCAGAAAAAGGAGTAAGTCATGTGACTGTGAAAGTGAAAATATGTTAAGTACGATGATTGAATAAAAAGTGAAAACGTAATATGAGGTCCTGAATTATAACAGTTACTACCATGAAGGTAAGACTTGGAGATTGACAACAATAGTCATCAAGATAAACAATGAGGTTTAAGACAAGAGCACCCATTCAGAAGTAGGGCAATGACTTAGAGAAGTCCAGGGGACAAGAAGAGGAGAGATGATGTATTGATGCTAGGAACTCTAGTGAAGTTCAGATAAGACTAGTATGGGGAATACATGCAAGTATCTAAGGGTTTATATACAAAAGCCAAGGGAGGATAACTAATTGGCTAGAATGGAATGGAAATGGAGAGAATGATTAGTCAGTGAAGTTAACAATAGAAACAAAGAATGATGCGATGGCATCACCAAGAACGTAAGCAAAGATGAGTAAGCAAGGATGAGGGATACTTGATGGGACTTTAATGGCCAAATATGAGTCTAAAGAAAGATTAGCATAGAACAAGTACAGGTGTCAGTGAGGTTGGTCCTCATCTGAAGGAAAAGAAATACAAGAAAGAAAAAGAAACGTAACAGATTTCTTCATCTAGCTTGCTAAAGAGAAAGATGGTTTTAATGTTTAGTACTTCAATTTCCCAATTATAAAATGCCACAAGTGCAAGGATCAGTTTTACTGTTTCAAATCTTGCAATAGAAGAAAAAGTTTCTTTATAATCTATTCCAAAGATTTATATACTCATCTCCTTTTGATAGGTTGATGACCTTTTGTAAGATCTACAAGTTTCCACACCTTGTGATTATGTAAATACTTTATTTCATCTTTAGCTATATCATGCTAAGCTTTTTGTTGGTCTTGAGATAGTTTAGTAATATCTCGGTATTGCTTTGGTACTGACCACTTTCCATAATCAATAGCTTGTGCAAAATGATGTTGCATCCATTTTGCGCTATACATTTCTCCAAGATTCTCACCTTCATTGATGGGTCTCTGTTTTTCTTGAACAAAATTAGCCTATATGGGTGATTCAGCTCTAGAATGTGACTCCTTCTAAATCAGTGTTAGTACCTCTCTGATGTCTTGTTCAATCTTGACTGCAGGTCTGTTACTATATGTATTATCTGGTAAGATTAAAGGTTGAGGAATGCAAGTAGATTTGTGTTGCTTAAGAGGAGATCTAAATGAAGATCTCTCATTACATATAGGATGATATTAATGAGGATGAATACAGAATTCTGATAGTGTTTCTTTAGGATGTTATCTGGGTGGCATTTAAACTAGTGGTATTGGAGCAGGTATTAGCCAGTGATCTTTGTCTATTGGTAAAGGAGGTGAGTTAGAGACTAGGAATTGTTTATGTTGATAGTGATCCTTAATATTACTTCTATGTCCTATGTCTGGTTTAGGTCTTCTTACATCTGGATGTGTTGGTGTAAAGAGTATCCTCAGAAGTGGGGGACTAGAACTAGATTTAGGACTGAAGTAAGGAGGAGATTCAGATCTTGAAGATGTTTGTAGAGGTATCCATTGATTTGCATCAGAAGAATTACTGTATAGAATTGTGGTTGATATGTAAACATGACACATAGGAGATTCAGTGTCTGATTGAATCTGAATGTTGTTATTTTCCCTGTTGGTGTTGATAGGAATAGGGGTGATAGAAGATTCTTCAGTTTTCATAATGCATACTTTCTTTGATTTAGAACACAATTTCTTGTGGTCTCCTTGGGACCAGTTGCATTCCTTGCAACATGTTAACAGCTTCTTATAACCTTTTCTGAAGTGTCTAGTTCCACCACAGTCAAAGCAGCCAGAGAAGTATTTTTTGAGAGTGATTAAGCATATTGACCTTTTGTCCTTCAGATTTCTGTTTCCATAATGTATCTACTTTCATTGTGTTAGGATCTCAGTAATTTCTAGAAGATCTGGAGTTAGGACGGTATTGAGGATTTTTGGCTCACCTATAGAGGGAATAGGCTATTTTCATGCACTCTTCTATTTCCAATACTTTCTTCAGGTATCCTTTTAAGTCATCTAAGTTCCAGTTACCATCCATGATGATTTTATCATGGATCTCTTTAGGGATATTCCTTTTTAGGATATCTATGGCATGTGAGTTGGTAAGATCTGCTTCATCAGACAATGCTTTGAATTGATCTATGAGGGTCTTAATGTGAAGTCTTCTATCTTCAAGAGAGTACTTGTACTTTCATAGCTTCTGTAGTGCCCAGTCTTCTTTGATGGTAGGGTAGTACTATACTTCAATATCACCTATGAGGTCATCACACACATATGCCCTTCTCTTTTCAAGGTGGGTGTGGGCAAAGGTGATACTAGTGTTACCATCAAGTCAGGAAAAGATAGCTATGACTACTTTGTAGGATTCATTAGGGATAGAGTTGGAGTTGAGCCTCAGCTATGTTTTCATTTTCAACCACCAATCTTTAAACTTAAAGAGCTCTCCTTTGAATTTACTCAGATCACCAAATACTTCTATCTTTTTTGAGATTCTTATGTTTGGTGGTCCTGGTGGCAGTATGGCTGTAATTTATGCTTTTAGATTAGTTATAGCTTGGTTCACTCCTGTAAACATTTGGGTAAGAACTTGCAATTTGATCACATCATCAGATGCTGCAAAAAGTTCTTAGAGGAGAATGATGGGGTTATATTGTCCAGCAGCCATAATGGGCAAGTGATAAGAATAGATTTAGATGAAGATAGGAGAAAGAGTGCTATAGATTTGTATGAAAAGAAGAGATGGGAGGATTACTTAATAAAGTTCAGAAATCTCAGTATTGAAATTTAGATCCCAATTGTGTACATCTCTATATTATAAGGCCATATCTGGTATTTCAAAAGATGAAACAGAAGAAATAGAAGATGATTCAGATAAGTATGGATGAGGAGTGCTGTTTTCCTGCTGATAAGTTTCAATAGCATTATAGTAAAGATACAGCTGGCTAAAGTAAGAAAAGTTTGGAAGTTTACATTGTTAAGTACCCAGTTAGCCCACTCAGATTTAGAAGACACAGGGCCAATTGGATCTTCCCATACAGATGTGTCCCAACCTGCTGGACCCCACTCTGCTGTAGCTAAATCCTAGTCTGCATTATCTCCTTTAACCCATTTTGTGATGTTGGTGGGGTTTGAATGTTTGGAAATGCCAAACTTAAAGCAATAGAAGTTGTAGGTGATATGGAATATAAATACTTCACCTTTAGGGATGGTCCAGATGATGATGAAAACTAGAAAGGTGAAGGTGAGGATAAAAGTGAGATGAATGACAGAGACAG
>JBBPQR010000117.1:0-18342 GCA_038092615.1 Boletus sphaerocystis | reverse complement strand
CAAGTCTACTAGGGGCCTGCCCTAAACTAGTCACGTGACTTGCGCACAGACCAACGGATCTTACCTGAAGGCTGTACTGGATCACAGCCGCATATCACACAGCACGGCCCACAGCCTTACATAGCCCCTCTTAATCTCCACACACAGCCCCGCACAGCCTCCTTCATCTCTGCGCATAGCCTGGCTCACAGCCTCACACAGCCTGCACAGCAAACACAGCTTGTGCAGCATTTGGCACTGCTTTCTAGCATAGCCTTGCACCATGGGTCAAGGGTATATCCTTATATAGATACTGTACAGTTCTAGACACCAAACATGTACACACACAGTAGGATAGTATATATAAGGCTTGTTGCCACTCCAGAGAACCTCAGTCTTGTTCTCTTGGAGTTCTCCCAACTTCATACACAGTCTAAGGCTTATACTTGGCTAGTAAGCGCTTGCTCCATCAGTAAGGGGTTGGCCGTTTCACTAGAACAAGACTTTACTTCTCACCACTGCTGAACGTCTCTAGTCACTGTCTCCAATGTTCCCCAGCACCCTCTTATCACTGTCTCACACAACCAGCTCAACAGTAGAAGCTACCTAGTCACCATCTAGTTCCCTTCACTCATACTTTAAGAATCTCAGTGTCTATAATCAAGAAGGAGGAATCCCCCATCATATTGCCTCTTTTATAAAGGAGGAACCCAAGGGACAATCACTGTCACCCACGCTGTGTAGCTCTAGTCTCTCGTTACACTGGTCTCATTCTACCACTTATCCACCGTATCACTGTTTCTCATGCCATTCTAGTTCCACCACCTGATTATTCTCAATGATCTCCTTTGATAGCTCTGATTTGGAGTATTATAATCCCACACCACTCCACACTCCCATGCTGCTCCCAGAAGCAGTTAACTAGGAAGCAGTTTGTCTCTGCCCTCGGCCCTGCACCGTCCCCTCTACCATCTGGACAGATAGTTTATCCACTATGGTAAACGACATAGACCCCCAACACGGTGCCCGTATGTACTCACCATCTCTGGCCATCAATCTCCATGAAATATTTATTCCAACAGAGGTGGACGATATTATTCATGAAGGGATTCTGTTATAGTTCTGGACCTCACGCTACGTTTTTCACTTTTATTCATCTAATTGTACTTAGCAACTTTTCACTTTCGCAGTCATGTGACCTAATCACATGATTTGACCCCTTTTTAGGATCACATGACATTCCGCTCTTCTTTGTCACGTGACCTCACACGTGACCGTGGGACAACACATGACTCGAGTCTAGACCAAGTCTAGACTCTCGTCTTATCTATGATGTCACGCCTCACGGTTACCTTGCATCTCCCTCATGTTCCCTTATCATTGACTTTCCCTCACCGGCCCTCAAGTATTTAGGACTCAGACGACCTACCCTAAACCTCCTTAGTATCATATATATACCACTCCCTCTCGTCGTCTTCTCCTTAGTCCTATTCACTTGTCTACTCTCCCTTGGGGGCCTGGACACTTTGTTTACTACTCCCTTTCCATACCATTGCACTTTGCCGCTTCATCCTCATCATCAGATGCTACGTCGCTTTTACGTTTCAATACCAACCTCTCATTGTGTCATAGCCCTCGTCGTCATCTTAATCAGCTCATGTGTTATACCTGATGGAACGCGGGTCTAACTTTGCTCATAAGTGTTCAGTTCACCATCCGGTTTCAGATTCAACTTGGCTTACAACAACAATGAGAACAATATAGACAACATGTTCTCAAATGACTTGCAGCTGCTAGAGCTCAAGTCGAGGCTAGACTACAGATTTGAGAAAGGAGTCCCACTTCTCATCCCTGTGCTAACCTTATTTCTCATCGTTGGTTTAGGGGTCATACACCTCCTCCTTATCTTGAGCACCACATATCTCTATCACAGCCAAGAGGCATTCTCTGTGTCCCTGCATGTTACCGTCCATATAATTAGTTACACAACAACAGCTCCCAAGTTCCCTGTGCCCTTTATACCAATAAATCCATATTTGGTTCACCCCATAAACCCACCTTTGCACCGTCATCCCTGCTTGAATCTTGTTCCTTCATCACCTTACACCCACACTTCTCCTATAAGCAGCTCTGGCTCCAAGGAAACCCTCATCCATTTCCCTCAAACAGTGCAACCTAGCTCTATTTGAATTTCACAAGAACTGCCTCCTTCTTCATCAGATTAAGTCTACATTCCACCCTAAGTCTGCACATGGAAAACTACTTAAGAGGGTTCATCAACTCGAATGACACAACAAACCACCCTCTCCTAAGAAATGAGCATCATCATCCAAACTGCCCTCATCATCACTATTGTCACCCTTTATGTCAACCTGCCTCCTGCCTCCATTGTCTATCTCACTCTCCTCCCTGTCCTCACCTTCCTCATCTTCATCATTATCTGGACTGTCCCCAAAGGGGAAGTTTTCGTCTTTCACATCATGTATAACACTCACCACTTTGAATTTGGAATCTCCGAACACACCAATCCAACCAATGCCATAGAACATGTGAAAGGAGATAACGTGGACTGGGACACAGCAGCCAACGAGTGGGGTCCAGCAGGTTGGGACACATCCATGTGAGAGGATCCAGTAGGCCCCAAACCCTCTAACCTCAAATGGGCAGATTGGGTACTTAACAACGTAAACTCTTCTTTACTTCTCACTCTAGCTGGGCGCATTTTTATGCACAACACTGTACAAACTTATGAAGAGGAACACCACACCCCTCATCCATATTTAGTTGAATCCTCCTCTTCCTCTTCTGTACCTCTTTTACAAACTCCCGATAGTGCCTTAGCCCTACTTCAATCAGACAGCTTAGCTAATGATTGGCCACATCATACTGACATACAAGATTGGGACTTAAACTCTAACACTGAGATTCCAGGTCTCTATTAAATAACCTTTCCTGCATTTGTACAAATCTATAGTTTCCTTTCTCATTCTAAATCTAAATCTATCCTTGTTACCTGCACATCATGGCTACCGCACCATACAACCCTGCCCAGCTTCTGGCTGACCTCCTAGCCATGCCAGATGACACTGCTAAGCTCACTCTCCTCTCTAACACCTTAGGAGTGAATTAAGCTATTCTAAATCTGGAGGTGCAATTAAAAGCCATTCTGCTGCCAGTACTGCCACCTACGCCATCGCTGCCTAATGTGAGAATCTCTAAGAAAGTCAAGATATTTGCTGATCCAGGTGAATTCAAAGGAGAACTCTCTAAGTTGGAAGACTGGTGGCTAAAAATGAAAACCTGGTTATTCCTAAACTCTGGCTCAGTACCTGAGAAATCCTACAAAGCAGTCATAGTAGTACTCTCCCGTCTAGGAGGAAACACCAGTCTTACCTTCACCTGATCACATCTCAAAAAGGGAAAGGCATACAAATGAAAGACCTTAGTCACTGATCTAGAGAAACAGTACTGCCCTACCACCAAGGAAGACTAGGCATTACAGAAATTATGGAATCACAAGTACACCCTCGGCAATAGAAGGATGCATATCAAAACTTACGTTGATCACTTCAAAGCTTTATCCAAGAAAGCTGACATATCAGATTCCCATGCCACAGATATTCTAGAAAGGAATATCCTGGAAGAAATCTGTGACCAAATCATCATGGATGATAGCCGAACCTTAGAGGATCTAGATGCTTACCTAGAAAAGGTATTAGAGATAGGTAAATGCCTTGAGATGACTCGCTTCCTTACTAGGAAAGCAAAGAATCTGCTCTTCTGCCCCAGCACTGGTTCGTCCAAAAATTACCAAGATCCCAATGCCATGGATATAGATGCACTATGGGAACAGGTATCAGAAGGAGAAGAAGTAAACACACTCAATCATCCTAGGAAGCACTTCTCTGGCTGCTTTAACTGTGGAGGAACCAGTCATTTCGGCAAAGACTGTAAGAAACCTTCCACATGCTATAAAGAATGTAATTGGTCCTGAGGGGATCACAAGAAATCATGTTCCAGAACAAAGAAAGTATGCACTATAGGAACTGAAGAACCTTCTAACAAAAAGGGAAAAGCCAAGGCAACTTGAGCAGTCTGAGTGCCCAAGTTGCTTCTATTACTAATTCATCTCCATCTTCTTCTCATTTAACTTATAGCCAAACAGGGTCTCCAATAGATTTGGAGCTCGGCCAGAGCTCCTCACTAGTACTTAATTCTGTTCACACCTCTCCCACTTTTTCAATCCTAGACACCATGCATGTAAGAACTCTTGATTTAAGGGATATTCGTCTTGACATAATTATTAAAATCCCCAGAAAGTATGAAAGAAACTTTTATACCAAAGCACTGCTAGATAGTGGTGCCAACTATATTTATCTTAATTGCACTTATGCCAAAAAACTCTGGATCCCATTACAACCTATCCCATGACCTATCCCTGTTTACAACATAGACAGATCCACTAACTCCGCCAGATCAATTACCCACTGTGCTAAACTAATCATAGAGTTTCAAGGGCACAGGGAAAAGGTTCTAGCTGAAGTAATGGATCTAGGGAAGAATCAGTTAATACTCAGATACACATGGTTAAAGAATCACAACCCTGAAATAGATTGGTCTACTGGCAGAGTCCGCATGACACGCTGCCCTTGGACCTGCTGGGCGCTCTAAGAAAAGCTGCCCTTTACCCGTCAAATTGAGTCTGAAGAGATTGACACCTTGATCCACTTAAACTCCCTTAAGGAAGAACTTGTCAAAGAAGCTCAATCTGAAACTCTTGTTCCAAAAGTGTTTTATAAATATTTGAGCACCTTCTCTAAAAAGGAGTCAGAATGGATGCCAGTCCACAAACCATAGGACCACGCCATTGATCTCAAAGACACATTCAAACCCAAGAAGGGTCACTTAATTCCACTCTCCGCCATAGAGCAAAAGGAAGTGTTGGAGTTCATAGACAATCAGCTAAGCAAAGGGTATATCCACCCCTCTAAGTCTGAACAAATGTCACCTGTCTTCATTGTCTCAAAAAAGGATGGATGTAAACAAACGGTATAGGACTACTGTTATCTCAATGAACACACGTGAAGAATAATTACCTGCTTCTGCTGATCTCTCAACTAGTAGACAAGCTCAGGGGAGCACAATGGTTTACCAAAATAGATCTCAGATGGGGATACAATAATATCCGCATTAAGGAAGGTGATGAATGGAAAGCTACCTTTATATGTCATTGCGGATTGTTTGAACCCACAGTCATGTTCTTTGGCCTCTGTAACTCCCTAGCCATGTTTCAAACCATGATGAATGAGATCTTCGCCAATATAGAAGGGGTCATGGTGGTCTACATTGATGATCTCATGATCTTTACCAAATCCCCTGACATTAAGGAACATGACAAAGTAGTTCTCGAAGTTCTCCAATGCCTGGAAGCCAATAATCTCTTTGCCAAACCCAAAAAGTGTAGCTTCTGTGTCACCAAAGTAGAATTCTTAGGAATGATAGTATTTAGAAATGGTATCCAGATGGACAATGAGAAGGTGAAAGCCATTACTGAATGGCCTACACTCAAAACAGTGCGCAACGTCAGAAGTTTCTTGGGTCTTGTCAACTTCTATCACCGTTTCATCAAAGATTATGTGCAAGTGGTACACCCACTTAATGATGTTCACTACTGCCCCTATCCTTGCTTATCCAGATATAGACAAGCAATTCCATTTAGAAACTGACACATCTAACTTCACCACTGGTGCCATACTTTCCATAGAACAAGATGGAAAATGGCACCCCATCACATTCTCATCCCACTCTATGTCCCTAGAGGAACAGAACTACCCAGTGGCTGATAAGGAAATGCTAAGTGTGATCAGAAGCCTGGAACAATGGTGCCACCATCTAGAAGGAGCACAGCTCCATTTGAGATATGGAATGATCACGCTAACTTGCAGTGGTTCATGCAACAGCAGGATCTTAATCACTGACAAGCCCAATGGGTGCAATATCTCACCCATTTTAACTACAAATAGGTACATAAAGCAGAGGCTCAAATGGGAAAAGCCGACGCACTGTTCAGACATGCAGATCATACCATAGGGAGGGAAGATGACAACAAAGCAGTACTAGTGATATCAAAAGAACATATTGCTGCAACCATCAATGCACACCCCTTCAGGGTAAAGAAACTCTCGGAGAAGGCTCACCTCCCAACCAGGGGAAGTGAATATGCCACTAGTCTAGATCTTTACAGCGCACAGATAGCAATAGTCCCTAAACATGGGAAAACTCTAGTTGATACACACATAGCCATCACTTTGGAACAAGGCACTTATGGAAGGATAGCACCTAGCAGTAGACTTGCCGCTAAACATATGATTCACATGAGAGCAGGAGTAATTGACTCTGATTACTGAGGATCTGTAAGGGTTCTCCTCTTCAACTTCTCAGATACTGACTTTGAAGTAAAAGAAGGTGACCAGATAGCTCAGTTCATCATTGAAAAAATTGACCTACCACCTATTATCAAGGTGGATTCCCTAGATGAAACAGATTGCAGACATGGTGGGTTTGGCTCCACAGGAACATCTATTGCCACCACCACTGTCCATCTTACCACCAATACTGATGAGCTGCTCTCACGCATTAAAACTGCTACTGTAATGTTAAAAGAGTCTGAAGTTCTAAAACTAGAAAGTCAAGCGATGACATCTACAGAAGAAGGAATTCTCCTAAATGATCAAGATCAGATCTTTGTACCAGATCATGACAATCTCAGAATGGAAGTCCTGCATCTCCACCATGACACACCTATCGCTGGACATCCCAGAACAGAAAAGACCCTTGCCCTTGTCAGAAAACATTACAATTGGGACGATCTTTCCACCCTTGTCAAAGACTATGTCAGTTAGTGTGATCACTATGCACACTTCAAGGGTACCAATCAACCCCCCTCAGGAAAACTCCTTCCTCTTGAAACCCTGAACAAACCATGGAAAGACATTTCAGTTGATTTTACCACAGACCTTCCATTATCCAATGGTTATAACTCCATTCTTGTCATAGTTGATCGTTTCTCCAAAAAAGTCGAGTTCATACTGTGCCATAAAACCACTTCCATCATGGACACCACTTGGTTATACCTTCATCACGTATGGAAGAACAACAGGCTTCCCTAGAGTATCATCTCTGACCGCAGTCCTCAGTTCGTGTTACAATCCCTCTATTTTTTCCCTATTTTTCCTTATTTTTTCCCTATTTTTTCCTGACTCACTATGACCACTTTCCTTGCTAGCCCCTATCTCTCAAACCACGCCTGCCATAGCTTGTCTACAAGTCTACTAGGGGCCTGCCCTAAAACCAGTCATGTGACTTGCGCATAGACCAACAGATCTTACCCAAAGGCTATATCAGATCATAGCTGCATATCACACAGCATGGCCCACAGCCTTACATAGCCTCTTTAATCTCTGCACACAGCCCTGCATAACCGCATGTCACACAGCCCAGCACATAGCCTATCATAGCCGCATACCACATAGCCTCCTTCATCTCCATGCATAGCTTCACCTAGTTCAGCTCATAGCCTCACACAGCCTCACACAGCCTGCACAGCAAACACAGCTTGTGCAGCATTTGTGCTTTCTAGCATAGCCTTGCACCATGGGTCAAGAGTATATCCTTATATAGGTACTGTACAGTTCTAGACACCAAACATGTACACACACAGTAGGATAGTATATATAAGGCTTGTTGCTGCTCCAGAGAACCTCAGTCTTGTTCTCTTGGAGTTCTCTCAACTTCATACCAGTCTTAAGGCTTATACTTGTCTAGCAAGTGCTTGCTCCATCAGTAAGGGGTTGGCCATTTCACTAGAACAAGACTTTACTTTTTATGCTGCCAAACAACTTTAGTCACCGTCTCAAATATCTCCCAGCACCCTCTTGTCACCGTCTCGCATAGCCAGCTCAACAGTAAGAGCTACCTCTAGTCACCATCTAGTCCCCTTCGCTCACACTTCGAGAATCTCAGTGCCTATAACCAAGAAGGAGGAATCCCCTATAGTCTTGCTCCTTTTTATAAAGGAGGAACCAAAGAAACAATTGCTAATGCCCTCGCTGTGTTACCCTAGCACACTGCCACCAGGAAACTTACACATTCCTGATGACTTTTAACCTTACCTTTCATCCTTACATCCGTATTGAGGATCTAGAACCTCTTAACACACTAGAACTCGTCATCTGCACTCCCACGCCACTCCCAGCAGGAACCAACTGGGATTTTCTTCCTCCCCGTCCTCATCCTTACCTCATTCTCTGCTATTGGCAAAGGGACCCTTCTTTTGACCATTATATATCTTCACTTAGGCCTAGAACAGCGCTCCATGTCCCTGAATGCTACTGTAGAAAGAAAAATTAAATCTATTCTTGCCACTTGCCCATCATGGCTACTCCACAGCATAACCCTGCTCAGCTTCTAGCAAATCTCTTAGCCGTGCCAGATGACACCACTAAACTTACCCTCCTCACTAACACCTTTCAAGGGGTGAACCAAGCAATAGTCACTTTAGAAGCGCAAGTAAAAGCTATTCCTCCACCACAACCGCTGCCTACGCCACCACTGCCTAATGTAAGGACCTCTAAGAAAGTTGAGATATTCACTGACCTAGGTGAATTCAAAGGTGAACTTTCTAAGTTTGAGGACTGGTGGTTAAAAATGAAAACATGGCTGTCCCTTAACTCCAACTCAGTACCTGAGAAATCCTACAAAGCCGTCATAGCAGTGCTTTCTCGTCTAGGAGGCAATACTGGCCTCACCTTTGCCCACTCCCACCTTGAGAAAGGGAAGGCATACAAATGGAAGACTTTAGTCACAGACCTAGAAAAACAGTATTACCCTACTACCAGGGAGGACTGGGCATTACAGAAATTATGGAACCACAAATACATTCTTGGCGATAGAAGGATGCGCATTAAAACTTATGTTGATCACTTCAAAGCCTTAACCAAGGAAGCTGACATGTCAGACTCCCATGCCACAGATATCCTGGAAAGGAACATTCCAGAAGAAATCTGTGATTGCATCATCATGGATAGCAACCGAACCTTAGGGGATCTAGATGCTTACCTAGAAAGGGTATTGGAGATAGGTGAACACCTTGAGACAACCCGCTTCCTTACTAGGAAAGCCAAGAACCCACTTTTCCTCTGCTCCACTACCAGCCCATCCAAAAACTACCGAGATCCCAATGCCATGGATGTAGATGCATTATGGGAACAGGAATCAGAAGGAGAAGAAGTAAATGCGCTCAATCGCCCTAGGGAACACTTCTCTGGCTGTTTTAACTGTGGAGGAGCTGGCCATTTTGGCAAGGAATATAAGAAACCCTCCACACATTGCAAAGAATATAATTGGTCCCAAGAGGATCACAAGAAATCATGTTCTAGAACCAAGAAAGTACGTGTTATGAAAACCAAAGAATCTTCTAGCGAAAAGGGAAAAGCCAAGGCAACTTGAGCAGTCTGGGTGCCCAAGTTGCTTCTATTACTAATTCACCTCCATCTTCTTCTTGTCACTTAACTTATAGCCAAACAGAGTCTCCAATAGATTTGGAGCTCGGCCAGGGCTCCTCACTGGTACTTGATTCTATTCACACCCCTTCTGCCTCTTCAACCCCAGACATCGCACACATGAGAACCCTTGATCCGAGGGATATCCGCCTTGACATAGTCATTAAAACCCCTAGAAAGAATGGAAAGAATTTCTGCACCAAAGCACTGCTAGACAGTGGTGCCAACTATATTTATCTTGATTGCACCTATGCCGAAAAACTCCAAATCCCATTATAACCTATCTCACGACCTATCACCGTCTATAATGTAGATGGATCTGCTAACTCCACCGGATCAATTACCCATTGTGCTGAACTAATCATAGAGTTCCAAGGGCACAGGGAAAAGATTCTAGCCAAAGTAACAGATCTAGGGAAGAATCAGTCAATACTCAGATACACATGGTTGAAGAACCACAACCTCAAAATAGATTGGCCTACTGGCAAAGTCCGTATGACATGCTGCCCCTGGACTTATCGGACACTCCAGGAAAAACCCCCCTTTACCTGTCAAATTGAATCTGAGGAGATTGACACCTTGATCCACATAAACTCCCTTAAGGAAGAACCTGCCAAAGAAGCTCAACCCGAAACCCTCATTCCAAATGTGTTTCATAAGTATCTGAGCACCTTTTCCAAAAAGGAGTCAGAACGAATGCCAGTTTGCAAACCATAGGATCATGCCATCGACCTCAAAGACACATTCAAACCAAAAAAGGGTCAATTAATCCCACTCTCTGCACAGAACAGAAGGAAGTGTCGGAGTTCATAGACAATCAGCTAAGCAAAGGATATATCTGCCCCTCTAAATCCGAGCAAACATCATCTGTCTTCTTTGTCCCTAAGAAGGACGGGCATAAACAGATGGTACAGGACTACCAGTATCTCAATGAGCACACAGTGAAAAACAATTACCCACTTCCGCTAATCTCCCAACTAGTTGATAAGCTCAAAGGAGCACAATGGTTTACCAAAATAGATCTCCGATGGGGATACAACAACATCCGTATCAAGGAAGGTGATGAATGGAAAGCCGCCTTCATATGTCACCACGGATCATTTGAACCCATGGTCATGTTCTTTGGCCTCTATAACTCCCCAGCTACGTTCCAGACCATAATGAATGAAATCTTCGCTGATATGGAAGGAGTAATGGTGGTCTACATCGATGACCTCATAATCTTCACCAAGTCTCCAGACATTAAGGAACATGACCAAGTGGTACTCGAAGACCTCCGTCACTTAGAGGCTAATGACCTCTTTGCCAAACCTGAGAAATGCAGCTTTCGCATCACCAAGGTAGAATTCTTGGGAATGATAGTATCTAGGAATGGTATTCAAATGGATAACAAGAAGGTGAAAGCCATTACCGAATGGCCCACACCTAAAACAGTACGCAATGTAAGAAGCTTCTTGGGTCTTGCCAACTTCTATTGCCGCTTCATCAAGGATTACGCTCAAGTGGCACACCCGCTAAACAACCTCACCAAGAAAAACACCCCATTCAGGTGGGAAACAGACCAACAGGCTGCCTTCGACATGCTTAAAGAAAAGTTCACTACAGCTTCTATCCTTGCTTATCTGGATATAGACAAACAGTTTCGTCTAGAGACCGACACATCTAACTTTGCCACCGGTGCCATGCTTTCCATAGAACAAGATGGAAAATGGCATCCTGTTGCATTCTCTTCCCACTCTATGTCCCCGGAGGAACGAAATTATCTGGTGGCAGACAGAGAAATGCTAAGCATAATCAGAAGCCTGGAACAATGGCGCCACTATCTAGAAGGAGCACAGCTCCAATTTGAAATATGGAACAATCATGCCAACTTGCAATGGTTCATGCAACAGCAAGATCTCAATCACTGACAGGCCCAATGGGTGCAATACCTCACTCACTTTAACTACAAATGGGTACACAAAGCAGGAGCCCAAATGGGAAAAGCCAATGCACTCTCTAGACACGCAGATCACACAATAGGAATAGAAGAAGACAACAAAGCAGTATTAGTAATACCAAAAGAGTATATTGCCATAGTCACCAATACATACCCCCTTAGGATGAAGAAACTCTCGGAAAAGGCTCACCTCCCAACTAGGGGAAGTGAATATGCCGGTGGTCTAGACCTTTACAGCACACAGATAGCAATAGTCTCTAGACATGGGAAAATTCTAGTTGACATACAAATAGCCGTCACCTTAGAACAAGGCACTTATGGAAGGATAGTACCTAAAAGTGGACTTGCCACTAAACATCATATGATTGATGTGGGAGCAGGAGTAATTGATTCCAATTACCGAGGATCCATAAGGGTTCTCCTCTTCAACTTCTCAGATACCGACTTTGAAGTAAAAGAAGGTAACCAGATAGCTCAGCTCATTATTGAAAGAATAGATCTACCACCTGTTATTGAGGTGGACTCTCTAGATGAAACAGACTGCGGACATGGTGGATTTGGCTCTACCAGAACATCTATCGCCACCATCACTGTTTATCTTGCCACCGATGCTGAAGAACTACTCATGCATTAAAACCGCTACTGTAATGCTCAAAGAGTCCGAAGTTCTGAAACTAGAAAGTCAAGGAATGACATCTACCAAAGAAGGAACACTTCTAAACAATCAAGGTCAGATCTTTGTACCAGATCATGATAACCTCAGAATGGAAGTTGTGCGCCTACGCCATAACACACCTATCGCTGGACATCCCGGAACAGAAAAAACCCTTGCCCTCATTAGAAAGCATTATACCTGGGATGGTCTTTCCACCCTTGTCAAAGATTATGTTAGCTGGTGTGATCACTGTGCACGCTTCAAAGGCACCAATCAACCACCCTCAGGAAAGCTCCTTCCCCTTGAAACTCTGAATAAACCATGGGAAGACATTTCAGTTGATTTCACCACTGACCTTCCATTATCTAATGGTTATGACTCCATTCTCATCATAGTTGATCACTTTATTACTTGCACTTACGTACCTCGCATGGGAACCGAACCAGCCACTACATCTGCACTGGCTACTGATAACTTTGCCTCACGTATTGATGACGTACTCGCTAAAACAAGGGAAAACTTGGTCAAAGCATGTGATACCATGAAAACACAAGCTGATAAACACCACTTAGCATCGCCAACATACTCCTTGGGAGATAAGGTGTGGCTATCTACCACTAATCTCCGCCTTACCTGTGCCTCTCATAAATTGAGTGAGAAATGGCTTGGCCCTTACGAAATCACTAAACTTGTCAGCATCAATGCGCTGGAACTCCATCTCCCTCACTCTATGTGAATTCATCCTGTTGTTAATATCTCACGCATCAAACCTTACCGCAAAATACTTCCTGAATAGTCTACCTTCTGCCCAGGACCTGTTACAGTTACGGAGGATCGTAATGTGGAGTATGAGGTGGACTATCTGGTAGACTCATGCTTCTGCTGTAATCAGCTGAAATACTTGGTTCATTAGAAAGGGTACACCGAAGAAGATTGCACATGGAAACCTCTCACAAACCTGTCAGGATCTAAGGACACTATTGCTGATTTCCATGCCTCTCACCCCAAAGCTCTATGCCATATCTGCATGCTACAGCATGACTTCTTGTTATCATTCACTGACTTTGGCGAATCAACTGTGGAAATGCCATCACACCTCTTGCCCTTCAATCGCTTGGAAGTCGATTCATAGAGAGGGGGTAGTGTTACGATCCCTCTATTTTTCCCCTATTTGTCCTTATTTTTCCTGACTCATTATGGCCACTTTCCTTACTAGCCCCTATCTCTCAAACCATGCCTGCCATAGCTTGTCTACAAGTCTACTAGGGGCCTGCCCTGAAACCAGTCATGTGACTTGCACACAGACCAACAAATCTTACCCAAAGGCTGTACCGGATCATAGCTACATATCACACAGCATAGCCCACAGCCTTACATAGCCTCCTTAATCTCTGCACACAGCCCTGCATAACCGCATGTCACACAGCCCAGCGTATAGCCTATCATAGCCGCATACCGCATAGCCTCCTTCATCTCCGTGCATAGCTTCACCTAGTTCGGCTCACAGCCTCACACAGCCTGCACAGCAAACACAGCTTGTGCAGCATTTGGCATTGCCTTCTAGCATAGCCTTGCACCATGGGTCAAGGGTATATTCTTATATAGGTACTGTATAGTTCTAGACACCAAACATGTACACACACAGTAGAATAGTATATAAGGCTTGTTGCTGCTCCAAAGAACCTCAGTTTTATTCTCTTGAAGTTCTCCCAACTTCATACCAGTCTTAAGGCTTATACTTGTCTAGTAAGCGCTTGCTCCATTGGTAAGGGGTTGGCCATTTCAGTTCGCTTGCACAGTTATGACTGACTTATGTAAATGTCTTGGCATTACGCCTAGGCTATCCACCATGTTTCACCCACAGACCAACAGGCAAACAGAACGAATAAATAGAGACCTTCAGCAGTACCTACACCTGTTTGTGTCAGACCAACAAGACAGATGGGTAAATTGGCTCCCCATTGCCCAATTTTCCTATAACTCTAAACAGCAGGCGTTCACTTAAGCCTCCCCATTCTCCATTACCTGCATTTATAGACCATGCGTGGGAATGGAACCAGCCACTACATCTGCACCAGCTGCCAACAACTTTGCCTCACGTATTGATGACATACTTGCTAAAACACGGGATAACCTAGCTAAAGCTCATGATGCCATGGAACTCCAAGCTGATAAACACCGCTCGGCATCACCATCATACTCCTTGGGAGATAAGGTGTGGCTATCTACTGCTAATCTCCAACTTACCTGTGCCTCCTGAAAATTAAGCGAGAAATAGCTTGGCCCTTATGAAATTACTAAACTTGTCAGCACCAATTGTTGAGATTTAACCTTATCATTACAATCTGGTTAAACTAGACTAATGCATAGCTTACGCTTATGCAATATCAAACATTACTAATCACTTATTAGTCACTAATCAGTCTAGACTCACCTTTAGATTATTTAATCTTACCATGTGATCTTATCTATCACATGAGGCGCTTACACTATTCATATTGGTCATATTGATATGATCCCATCATATCTTTCTTACTCATCATTTGAGTCTTTATTTCCATTGGATAGTATCTTTATCACAGATAAGAGCATTATCTGCCATTCGCTAGAATACCTTAGAATATTCTAAGAATGTACATAGATACAAACATCTCTGTACGTATTTAAGGAGAGCCTTTACAGCTCATCTTATCTTAATAAGTTATCTCTTGATTCATTCTATCTGCTCTAAAGCAAGACACTTGGTTCCATCAACATTTCACCTATCCCAAGTGAGCGTTCCCACTTGAGACTATCTTTACTCCACAAGTGGAGTTCATCTTTTGATATCACGATGCCTCCAACTGTCTCGTGTGGTAAACATTGGTTCATGACCATGATCCAAGACATCCTGGTCGTCTTTCTATCCATCTATCAGGCGATCAGTGTTGGTAATACCATCGTCAACACAGACGATGCAGTAGTCTTCACATTCCCAGGTGACATTCTGATGTTCTTTTCTATGCCGGAAACTTTTCACATTGTTTTCGAGCTTACATCAGAAACTGACTACTACCTTCTCAATCTTACGTTCAGAAACTGCCCTGTCAACATAAGTACTGAGAGAAGACCCACGCCATCTCACACATTCAATCCTGGTTTCCAGCCACATCCTCATCCTAGTTCTTATCGTCCTAATCGTCCACCAACTCTTTTTCTACCACAATGACCTAGAACTCCTCCCCAGGTTATACCTGAGACCATACCTCGTTCTATAACACATACCAATACAGTTACTCCAGGAGTTCCTTTACAAATCCCTTGTCCATTTTGCAACAGTGCAATTGAATGAGGAGAAGTCCATTGTCACAGTGAGAACAATTACCTAAGAACTGATTCTCAGAGACTAAGTGATCATAATGATCCATTTATTACTTTTAGAGTTATTTTTTCACCTCCTTCACCAGGCTCTTACTTCCTCACTCCATCCCACATCAAGAGAGCTCCATTCGGACTCCCAAGATCATCCTTATCCACGCTCAACAACAGCCCTCTTCGTCTTCCTATTCCACCACCTCCATTCATCAACTCCTTAATCAATAAACTTGCTACTCTATCAGTCACCCAACCTCGCTCTTCCTCTCACACTCTCTTCTCTCCCAGTTGGGAAACGCTTCCAGCTAGACCCTAAAGAAGTCCAACAACTAATTAATGGGGAGTACATCATTCCTCGTCTCAGCCAACCATCCATGCTTCACAACAATCATCTACTGAGTCCCATGGATCAAGCTCTGGTCAAAGGATCACTTCCAGTACTTCAGCTGAAGCGAGTCAAAGCGATCAGCGTTCAGAAAATGATTAACCTTCTGGGAGCGGACATTCTGGATCTGGAGAAAGACGAGTACATGGTTCCCCATCATCTAGAGGACATGAAGTATCCCTGAATGGAGGACGCCTTTCTAGGCGCCAACACCATCAACAGGAACACAAAGAGCAAGTGGGTAATACTAGATGAAGACAATCAGGAGATCTGGGACATTCATCGGGAGCACTTCGTGTTCCATCCACCCCTGTCCCTACCATTGCTTCTGACTCAGCACAGTCACTACATGGTGGTGGAAGTGTCATCTAACATCAGGGTGACAAAACTGGTAGCCCCCATCTAGTTCCAACACCAGACCCCACTTCTCAACCTTAGAGAAGTGGAAATTTTGTTATAGTTCAGGACCATCACGCTATGTTTGTCACTTTTTACTCATCTCATCATACTTAGCAACTTTTCACTTTCGCAGTCACGTGACCTAGTCACATGACTTGACCCCTTTAGATCACGTGATCTTCTGCTCTTCTTTATCACGTGACCTCACATGTGACCGTGAGACAACATGTGACTCGAGTCTAGACCTGGTCCAGACTCTCGTCTTATCTATGATGTCACACCTCACGGTTACCTTGCGTTTCCCTCATGTTTCCTTATCATTGACTTTCCCTCACCGGCCCTCAAGTATTTAGGACTCAGACGACCTACCCTAAACCCCCTTAGTATCATATATATACCATTCCCTCTTGTTGTCTTTCCTTAGTCCTATTCACTTGTCTACTCTCCATTTGGGGCCTGGACTTTTGTTTACTACTCCTATTCCCTACTATTGCACTTAGCCGTCTCATCCTCGTTATTGGATGCTACGTTGTTTCATCGTTTCTTTACCAATCAACAATTTTACTGTTCTCGTCGTCGTCGTGATTGACACCTGCCGCCACCTCATCATCAGCATTAGTTCCCTCGTCCAACCTATAAACTAGGTTGTACTCAATCAAGGTCTAGTCCCGTTACACTTGAATAGGACTGCCCATACTCCTCACTACGTTCCTTGCCTTTTACATGCGTACTCACTTCTTAAACCACGCCGAACGTCGTCAGGAACTCCTTGTCTGCCACTACAGATCTTTCGACCAACAACCGACTCCCGCACCAGCCAACTATATACTAGACCCCGAGAACCTGTACAACATCGACCCAAACGATCAACTACCAGGGTCATTCAATTTCATAAATCACCCCGCCCCGCAAATTCTTACCCCCGAACCCGAGCGCATTCCTATGCCAGAACCCGCCCCGTTCGACCTCTTCGCTTACCTCCGTACACCTTCTCCAGCTCCCGAACCTGCAGTCAAGCTTGCTCCTGCTCGTTGTCGTCGACAACCCCGCATTAAAAAAGCTAGACACCCACAATACATTCGCCCACAACGAGTCATCCCAGACGACTGCCGAACACTCTGCGCCCGATCAACACTTCGTCGCCCCACGCGGTATCAGGCGTAAACTCATCTTCCCCCGATATTTCCTCTCCCTCCATCCCTCTCTCTACTCCAAGAATGTCCGTCGAGCCCAATGGTCCAACATGGCGAGATGTCATCAACGCCATGCAATTAATGAACGAGACGTTGCGCTTCTCGATTCAACAAGGACAAGCCGCACCCCCACAGCGTCCTCGTGTCAACGCTGATGGCGAGCCCCTTCCTGACTTACCATTCATCTCTACCCACCTTCCATCCAAGCTTATCACCAAACCAGGTACCTGGGATGGCAACCGCACCACGTTTCGATCCTGGTGGGTCCGGATTGACATGTGGGTCCAATGTCATGATGATCTGGACAATCGTCAAAAATCAGCTGCGGTACTGCTCCGCATGACCGGAAAAGCAGAAAACTTTGCCCGCATCACTATGGAAAAGTATGCGGCTAATGCCGAAGAAAGGTTGGTCGGACACCTGGCATGGCCCGCCTGGTCCACCTTAAAAAAGGAAATTGAGGACTTCTTTTGTATTGAGGTTCTCAAACAAGAGGCTTACCTTAAATTGTGCTCATTATGACAAGGAAGCCTCCCAATCGAAATATTCACGCAGCAATTCGAGTTGTTGCGAAAAGACGCCGACATCGATGAAACGGACGCCACCGCACTTCGTCTTTACAAAGAAAGGATGGACTACAACATCTATTTCCAACTTTCTATGCGCAGTCCGGCAATCGAGGACACCTTATCATCTTAGCAAACAGAGGCCGATATCATCGGCAAAAGGTTTAACTCTATGCGCCTCGAAAGACAACACCTTCCCACCCGCCCTCAGAACAAACCCCAATTTACTGAGGTCGGTACGCAGCCCGGTCGGGGGGCACCGATGGACACGCGGGCTGTCCAATCATGCACAGAAACCCGCAAATGCTACAA
>JBBPQR010000116.1:0-18344 GCA_038092615.1 Boletus sphaerocystis | reverse complement strand
GTGTAAGCTCGAAGCAAGTGTCACTGATCTAAAGGATGTGATCCCAATGAGCATCAGTAAATTGACACTGTACTTACTTCACACTTACGTACTTATTTACTACTTATCCGAGCTTGTGCTATTTGCCAAGTGACAAGTAACTGTAAGTAACACTGTAAAAAGTAAAACACTATCATGGATTGTCCTGTTCACTAATGTGTAGTGAATAAATGACCATGTCACTGATGTCTGGGATGCATCATTTTAATGTCAGTCACTAGTCACTAATTTTCATTTTCCCCCTGTGGGTGACAATAATTCTCAGTGTTGGGCTGGTGGAGGATCATACTTATCAATGTCAGTACTAGTAGCTAGACCGACCATTTGAATCTAATGAGCCACCATGACCTTGACCTACGCATCTTCATCATCCAAGTCCATATTCATTGCAGGAGATCTTTCCACCACAAAGTCTCTTGTAGCTGTTATCAGCTGACAGTCTATAATCCCCCATCTTTTCCCAACACAAACTAAACCAACGGCTGCTTTCAAGCTTCGTATATCCATGATGATGTCTGCTTTCTTTGATTTCAGGGATATGTTATTGAGTGATCCATCCACTTTGGTAGTCTCTCATGGTGTGATCAATGCAAGAACAAGGGTTTTACCATTGAGTGCTTTGAGAAAAGGATCTTCAGGGAGGGTAAGAAGGAAAATCTTCTTGAGTTTTCCATATCCAAGACAGTGGATAATAGTGTTGTACTGGCCCTCAACCTCAACCTTGTACTAACAAATCAATCAGAGATCTCATATATAATAGGAATATTGAGGACCATACCTTGATATAGCAATTCCTTCTTGCTGGAGTTCCTACTTTATGAATGATAGTGCTGGTCCGAAAAGAATCACCACCACCTCATATCCTCATCTTTCCAGCAAAGAGAAAAGGGATAGGGAGATATTTCTTCACCTCAATGTCCCGCTTCCCTATGACATTGCCCACATAATGAGCAATTTGTGATTGAAGTAAAGGATCATGAATAGCATCCTTGTTAAACGGTGGTCGGAGAATGTGATCATTATCTGCCAGTGTAGTCTCTCTTGAGTAAGTGCTAGCATGATCATGATAACGAAAATACTTACATCCTTCAAAGGTCCGTTCATATCCAATGGGGCCATTGTCCTCTCTGTCGTCCCACCAAGCTAACTCTTTGGCGACATCATACCAGACAGTGAGTTGTTCAAGGATAACTGAGTTAAGTAGGATCCGATTCAAACTGCTCCATGGATATGTTCGAGAGCACAAGGAGTGTAGAAGTGCCCCACAGCAGTGCTCCATAAAGAATGTCCATGTAGTCTAAACTGGTCCACAATAACGGATCCTCTCAGTGATGTGGAGTAGTCCATGTATAGTGAGTGTGCAAGCTGGTAGCTGCTCGACTTGATACTGGTAATAATACCTAACATTGATCAGTGATCAGTGTAAGTGTTGTGGCAATGAGTGGGTATGTACTTTTCATACTTTTGGACCCATTTGCGGAGGCATTCCTCAATATCATTGATATCTTCTGCTGTAATATGGAACTGTAAAGTTACCTTCATAATGTTACTCAGTTCCCGCATGTGTGTATAGTACTTTTTCTTTGGAAAGCAATTTTCAAGAAGGAAGGGTGCCAGGTAAATGAACCAGAAACACCATGATTTGGTGATAAAGAGAGAGCGATTTGTAGCAATATTACCAAGGACACGTATGAATGTGGCAGGGATATCTTGGACTGCAGTGGCGGTCTCGTCTCTAATAATTTCCCAGATGTGCGGCACAATCCTAAATTCACCATCACCGATATCAAGGCCCTTGAACTGGCCAGTCCAGAGGTCTACTAGGATAGGAATCACATTTTCGAGTAAGAGATGGAACCATTCCCATGGAGCACATTGTGTGTAATCAAAGGATCCAACTCGCCGCAATCCTAGTAGACCTCAAATACCTGTCTCCTTTGCTATCCTCTCCTTTGCTGCCTTTGATGGTGCATCACAGATCTGCTTGAACGTATCAATGAAGTCCATGTGTGTTCGAGCTGGCAATTCATCAGCCTTCTAGGTAGGAACTCCTTCTCTAGATTGTTCTCTAGGTGGACGGAGCGGGATATAATGGGTTTTTCCTAAACCACGTACTGCTTTGATTTTGCATGACTGACAGGGGAAGATTGAATTGTGGCCTTTGATGTTAGAAACTTCTGGATTGCAATGATGTCACCCAGTTTGAAAAGCACATATGCATATAGGTCAAAAATAGTCATGCGGGAAGCATCAAATGTAGGAATGCCAAATGCGAGTTCGGTGAGTTCGTCGTCAAGGGGTGATAGAAAAGAAGCAAGGTCCTTTGGCTGATGTGGTCCAGGAATGATTCCAACACAGATAACGTGTTCATGGTGTGTGTGAAGATGGGGAGGAATGTTGTAGTTCACCAATAGAATTGGCATAGCAAGAGGGCCACATCGTCACTTGTAAAGCAGATAGCTGTCAGTACTAAGGGCCAGGGCAATATCGCAGAGATCATTGAAATAGTTGTGAGGTAATGCTTTGCCATCTACTACAGTATATTCTCCAAGAAGCTTCTGATAGTGTGCAGCATCGAAAACATCAGATATTTGATTAGGATTTGACTTGAACTTGGACTGGTACTCCATTAGCTGAATCCTTTCAATGTTTTGGAAAAAGCCTTGATGATGGGGAATAAGAGGAAAGTAGTAGAATTGTTGACAGGGTTTTCCATTACGTTTGACTCGCACCTCATTGCAGAAGGGACAAAGAGGAAGATCCCTGTACTCTGCCACGTAAAGAATGCAAGAATTGATGCAGCTGTCATATATTACAGGTATAAAACGTGCGAGTTTGGCCGCTTGATGATAGATAATGTACTCCGAGGGGAGGTCCATCTTGTGGTGAAAGACAAACTGTACCTGCTTGAATCCCGACTAGGTAATCTTGTCTCTGACAAGAAGGTTGAAGGCACGGATATTGTCACAGTCTTTCTCAGTGACGAGAGTGTTCCCTAGATAGACAATGAGTATCATATTTGAGGAATAGAACACGGGACATATGAGAGTTGAACATATCCTCTTGATACTCATGCTCGTGTGCCTCTTCCAACTTGTCAATGAGAAGTTCATCATTCACTAGCTCATCTTCAGACTTGTCCTTTGTTCCCTAACCCCACCCGCCCACTTGATCTTCAACAAAAGACTCTTCTCCTTCGCTGGATGATGCTGGTAATTCAGATGGTGACTCAGATTTGCTTGAACAGTTAATCTGGTCATCCAATTGATCATAGTTGGGCTGAGAGCTAATCCGTACATCTAATATGATAATAAATATGAACAAAAAAAGTTAGAGAATGTGCTGTATGTACCTGAGTGATCCTTGTCATCAGAATGTCCAGACTCTATGCTCTTAGATGCACGAATCTTGCTGGAAAGTTCTTGACAAGCTAATGTCTGATAATGTTGACTATGTTGTTGGAGGCTCAGAATTTTTCCACAGTTTTGACGGCACCAACAGCGCTTGTAGTAGTCTTTATTGGGTTTTAACACCCCCCGCTGATGATGTGAGTGGAAGGGTGTCTGATTTTTGGGCAGTGCTTTGAGGTGCATGGTGAACACTTGCCACCATGTCAACTTGAACATATGTTTTGGAGGACTTAGATCACATGACATCAATTATGTCATCATAGCTGCATCAACACGTCGTGTCCCTATCTTAACTCTCTTTCACACCATCATGCCCCCCTTCCACAAGTCTAGACTTCCTCTGAAAAAGAGCACGAAATTGTCAACATTGGGGAAGTTGATGGGAGAACTGCAGGCATAAATTGACGCTATAGAACATAAGTGAATGCTTAGAAGGATCTCTAGCTGACATACACTGTGCACCAAGGAAACAAAGTTGCAAAGGCCAAAAAGCCAAAAAGCAGTGTCGCTATCAAGCAAAAGAAGATGATACCTAGACCAAAGGGACGACCAGGTCGTGGCAGTGGGAAGGGATACAAGATCATTGACGAAATGGGGTTTTCCAAGAAGCATAAGGAGTATAATCACATTGCGGTTCTTCCCTTCCCTCTCTTATGGTCATTTTTACTAACATTACAATAGCGCACAGTCCAAAAACTTACAATCAAGCATCTTGATACGACTCACATGATAATGCAGCAGAACAACAACCTACTGGTCGAAAAAGTGATTTGTCAGGTAGATCCTCACTCATTCGTCATGCATATATACACTAAATTCATTCCCTAGGTACAACTTGAGTCCAAAGACTTGATGAGATATGAGAATGCATGGCCTGTGCGTGACATACTTGCGCAATTCTTACGGAACAGCTCTCAGGCAGAGAAAAGAATAGTGGCTGCAAAATAGGTAGACTAACTTGAATACTTACTATATGCGCTATTCTAATAGTGGACATATATTATAGTATGTGAACAACAAGCAAAGTGACAATGACAACAATAAGGACAACAACAACAGCGATGACAACAATGAGGACGATGTCGACAACAACAGCGATGATAACAATGAGGACGATGTCAACAACAACAGCGACAACAACAATGAGGATGATGTCAACAACAACAGCGACAACAACAATGAGGACGATGTCGACAACAACAGCAACAACAACAATGAGGACGAGGATGGTGACAAGGCCGCTGACAATGACAATGAAGGTGATGTTGAGATAGAGAACCTCGATGAAGAAGAAAAAGAGCAAGAGCAAGATGAGAAGGACAACAATACCGAACGAGATGAGGCTACCTTTTAAAATGATATTGAGATGGACGAGATCAGTGAAGATGGTGATCGAGTGGAAGCCAAAGTCACCAGAAAACAAAGTTGATCTAGGGCTGATCACGATAACAATCACCCTCAGAAGCAACATCAGAGTGAATGGAATGATAACAAAGACAGCACCCAAAGGACTCAGCAGAGAGGGACGCAGCCTCAGATAGTAAGTCCTTTGCTCATGATCTTGTAAATCAATTCAATTACTTTCTCTTACAATGAGCCCAAGACCCAGAACTTGAAAGCTGCTGGCAATGATCCCAAGACCCAGCAGGCAAAAGTGAAGGCATCTGATGCAAGCAACAATCCAAAGACCTGGAATGCAAAGGTGTCCAACATGGGGGGCGATGCTGGTGACAATCCAAAGACCTGGAAGGTAAAGGCAAAGGCAAAAGCAGGCAAGTCCAAGGCAAGCAACAATCCAAAGACCTAGCAGGTGAAGGCAAAGGCGCCCAATGTGAGTGATCATCCCAGGACCTGGAAGGCGAAGGTATTCAGTGGGGAGGGCGATGCCAGTGACAATCAAAAGACCTAGAAGGCGAAGGCATCCAATGCGAGTGATGTTGGTGATGACCCTAACAAGACCAGCGATAACAACACACACCCGGAACCACCCATTCTCATATCTAAAATGTGTCCAGGTATGGGTTGCTCAGACATAATTCCTGACAATATCTCTGGCGATCTCAGGACTGCACTTACTCGCTATGCCACCCTCCGCCATGAAAAAAAGACCAATATATGTCTCATAACTGATATCTGCATTGCGATCAAACAGGAGCACAAGCGTGTATACTATCTGGAAGTCACACAGGAGAATAATTGGCCTACGACAACAATTGATTTCACAGAGATTCCAACTTGGATCTTGGCAATGCATGATGAACTCAAGAAAATTATATTTATTCGTGAAGCAAGAGAAGATCTTTTTCTATGGAACTGCTTCGAGGCCAACCTTGAGTCAAATGGGTTGTCTATTAATGGGTTTTCTCGACTATGAGCATCTCAGATCTCTATAACATCAGAGGTTTGGAGGAATGCACGGGCAGGATAGTAAGGCCAAACGTCAAGTGCAATGTGTTTACTAACATCACTTTAACATTACTTCACAGTTATGGTTCAAAAGAAACTGCCATCGTCATGCATACCCTTCTACAGCTTTTTCCACCTGGCTCCACTGTGACAGACACATTCAAACCTCTACCCTTGTTACATTATTTTTCTTATTTTCTAGTGCCCCACATCATCTCTCAATTCATCAGTGAGGATTGCAAAAAAGTTTCGGAGATAAGTGCATACAATATTATGACTGTGAGTAATGATGCTGGTGAATCTATCAATCCGGAGTGCGATGATGACGATAAACTCGACAACATCAAGCACAGGACAACTGTTGCATTGAAGCAGGTAGCCATCAATGATCAACAAGTTGAGACAGCTGCAAAAGCACTCATTTCATTGCGGAAGTACAAACCCCATGGCCAAGAAGTGGCAAACGATGTACGTTTTATGTAGTCTGGATGATGTAACTGAGTTGCTACCAGGTACAGTGGCCACGACTTATTGTTCATCCACCCTGACCAAAAGCTGATGGTCCTTTGCATTCAAAGGGAACCAAATCCAACCTTGGGGAGGTGAGAGTCTTTGGCTAATCTACTTACTAGTCATTAAACCTGGGTAGATCACTGCAGGTCTGAGTAGCATCAAGCCTGCGACATCTAAGTCTATACCCAAGGCACCGACACGATCACAACGGTCAACTTGATCAAACACTTGCACCAAATAGACGGTCTTCTTCACATTTTTGACTCAAAATGTTATGCTTTCGTCGTTTTGCTCGGAATCATGATGAACACTTGTGCTTAGTTATTACCTTGCTGAGCTATGTAGATGTATGCAATAGATTGTGTTTGAGATCAGTGTACCTATAGGCAGTTGAGTGACAATAATATCAAGCATTGAAAACACTAGTTTTCATGCACCATAGATGATGGATATCATCAGATGAAATGTTAGTAGCTAATGTCCTGGTCATTATCTTTTAGTAGACCACATGTCCGTTCTAACGTCATAATCAACATTTTATTTTAATGATAGATAATAATTTCTATCTGTATAGACGATAATCGGAAATGGATAGGACATTTATGCATAGTGTTCTCACTGTCCACAGTGTAAGATTTTCTGTAACCTCAAGTGTAGCCGAGGCACCCAAGGCACGCTGGTTAGAAAGTAATTATTACGTACATAGCAAGGTGCAATACAAGTAGAGTTACAAGTATGAACGCCCAATGCAGATGCAAAAGTAAAGGTCCGTTGCCAACAGTACTCCATCCTACCCACTCTAAGGCATGAACAGGTGAGGTATACATATGTCCTTGAATAATCAGTGGGCAACCTAGCACAGTAGTGAAGGTGATGAGATACAATGTTCATCGTCTTCGAGATGACAGGTCTAGGCAGGGGATGGACTTGAATTTGATGTTGCTGCAAAGAGACCAAATGAAATCCTTGCGGATCATGTCTTTAAACTCATAGAGAGTGATTGGATCAATGTCAAGGTACTGAACATCTCTCTCTTCAATCTAGTTCATCTCATGCAAACATTTGACTGTGGAATTGGATGAGGAAGGGGATTTTAATCATTCAAGCAGGATGACATACTTTGGACTATGATGCAATCTCAAATGCATGATAATCAGCATATTTATTGATGTAAAAGAGTTGAAAATAATTATAGGACTCGTGGAGATGAATTTGGGTTGGGATCATATATTTACTATAGATAGGAATAAGGTGGGCTGTCCGGTAGATGGTATTAATGTGGATAACACTGTAAGAGCGCTGGTTCTGCCGATTAAACTGTGGGCGTACTATCCACATTCCTGTATCCTCATCTGGATGGTCACCAACACAATTGAACCAGTTGACAATGGCACATGGGTAATAGCTGCCATTAAAGTGGAATGAGAAGAAAGAATGGACGCACACAACCTCCAGTCCATTCATTGGATTGGTTTTTGGGTTTGCATTGATGAAGACAAAGTCATTCCATGGTCCTTCATTTTGCCAATTCAGAGTGGAGTGAATGACCTCACAACACATGCCATAGATGCCACTAACATCACTGGGTGCATAGAAAAATGCATTTGTCTAGTCGAACACCTTAACTGGGCCAAAGTATTTAGGGTAGTCATGTTCAGGAGTTTTGAGCAAAAGGTTTGCATTGTCGGCTAGGGCTCTTTGACGGCTTTGATATTGTTATAGTTCAGGACCTCATGCTACATTTTCACTTTTCTTTCACTCATTGTACTTAACAATATTTTCATCTTTGCAGTCACGTGACCTAGTCACATGACTTACTCCTCTTTTGATCACGTGACATTCAGCTCTTCTTTGTCATATGATCTCTGCACGTGACTGTGGGAACCATGTGACCTTGAGCCCAGATCCAGTCTAGACTCTTGTCTTATCTATGAGGTCATACCACATGGACACCTTGCTTGTTACACATGTTCCTTATCTCTCTTCCTTTCTTCTTTCTCTCACACCGGCCCTCAATCCTTTCAGACTCAGATGACCTACCCTAAATCACCTTACATATATAAACCATACCTCTACATCGTCTCTCCCCAGTCCTATTCATTTGTCTAACTCTCCCTTGGGGGCCTTGGACTCATTGTTTACTACTCCTTTCTCTACCATTGCACTTCACCGCTTCATCCTCGTAATCAGATGCTCCATTTGCTCACTGTCATCATATCCATTGCCAATCCATATCTTGTTGTCCATATCGAAGCTGATCTCATCAACCAATATCTCGCTATCACCGTATTTCTCCTGCAACGTATCTTCCCGATTCTCTTTGTTTAGTCATTCGACATCCTATTATTCTAGGTTGTCTCATTCAAGGTTTACATCTGGTTTCAGATATGCTTCAATTCCGTTATTGAAGAACATAGACCATTTGGCACTCCATATAGACGAATCATGTCAACATAGTGCTTCATGGAATGTTGCCTTGGGAGGGAAAAAGTCGTAACCACACTCATCTCCTTAAAGAGTTCGTGATACTTGTAGAATCGACCTAATGCATCTTGTATTTGCTTGAGTGCCTGTTCATCAATGACATTCTGCCAGACTGTGTAGCAGAATTCCAAGAACATGCATATCATGTGCACCATCTTGAAGGGGACGTGGCCAACAATAGCTGGCAAGTAGACCTATATTTTGTTTGCATTTAGCTATGGTTGGCGAGAGGTTGGATGAAATCACTTACTTTCATCAAAGCCTTCGAGTTGTCGCCAGTTCACTGCTTGAAGTTGTGACCCTGCGGAAAGCGCTGTTGTCCCGAGAATGATGCGACCGCTGCAATTCTATGCTCTAATTAAGATCTGATCTCATTTGGTATGAGGAATGCTCTCACTGCTGATCAATGTCATCTAGTATCATCTTGGCAATGCTGCTGCCATGTTCTTCATAAAGGTATTTCTCAATCCACTCCACAAGATGATCCTTGAAGACACCTTTGATGAGTTGTACAAAATGTCAGGCATAAGCAATATGTAAATGTCGGCACGGTCGAAGTCATTTGTGAAAGACTAAGCAATTCCATAGTTAAAATTAGTAAACTTGTGTTCTCAACATGTGACATACCACGAGATTAGTGACAATTCCATACTTATCCCATAATACACCAATGTCAATGTCTTTCACCAGTAGATTCATGTGTTCTTTGCATTGATAGAGTGCGTTTGCATCAAGCTCTTTGTTTCTCACCATATACCTAGACACACACAATGTCAATAATAGTTTACATGTTATCCATATTGTTCACTTACTTTGGACACCAGTTATGGACTATGCATGCTAATAAAACTTGCTCTTCGTAATCAGCTATGTAACATCCAAGAGCGAAGATGACATGCTGATAGAACCCATCCATGAATTGTTTGACTTTCCATGCAGTCATGAAGAGCTTTAGGTGCTCTAGAATCTTTGAGAGTGATTGATGGAACAACTGGCGGCGGAATTTATGAAAGGCAGATGTAGCCGCATGCTCTTTCATAGCTGGCATCCAGGAAAATCAGTGTGAGTAAACTTGAAGGTCGGCATGATTACAATAGACATAAGACTTACTTTTTGACATGGCTAAAAAGGCGATAAGTTTGACGTCATGCTTATGTGAGTGCCAGGCTGTGTTGTGAAGATTACTGATGGATAAATAGAGTGGGTAGTAGTCATGTTGCCCAGTTGCAACAGATATAGTTGTCTTATCAGACCCAAGGATAATGGGTAGTAGTACTGCACCATGGCTCAAAGGGTCTTGTGCAACGTTGTCCTATGTATAGAATGGTTAGGCAATACACAAAATTTAGTACAATGGATTAACTTACGGCTTCTTCCCAAGCCCAGTCACCAGACATAAAATTGTGCCAGTGGCACAAGTCTGTGGCTGTCTCATACTCCCTATATGGCACATAGTCCATTGTGCTCTTAAACTCGGCATTGCTGATGATCTGTGTGATGGCAGATCCATACATTGTATATGTCGTCCATCCAGGGTGCTGGACTGTCCATCTGGTTGCCGCTATACTTTACCCCAAAGCACTCTCATGCAATGTCACCAACATGCACATTGTCAATAATATTGTACAAGTCTGCACAGCTGCTGAAAGGTGGCCAGTCCTTGTGTTTGAGCTGGTATTCCAAGAAAATATTGAGAAGGTTATTCACATTCCTGGCTGACATCTGAATCTGTGTGTACAATAAGTCAGCCAACTCAAATTGTTTGTGGTCATCAAACGGACTCCAGTTATCTAGCCACTTGTCAGAGTATGAGAATTAGAACCTGACACTAATTTTTTCCAGCCTACTGGCATGGCTCATTCCCCTTGTCTTTATCATAGCAATTCCCCAATGAGGCATTGATCTCTCATGGATACCTTGGTTGTTCACCTTTGTACCCAACCATTGCAGTATTGATTTGCATGCTTGCTGTATTCTATCAATATCATCGCAGCTGCCCAGGCTTTAGTATTCATGCACAATGCAAAGCTTTGTGTCATCTTCATAGTGCAAGTTCATTGCTTATCCTTCGTACGATGTTTCTGTTGACTGATTATTGACTAGGTACCATATTGTCCTTACCTTAGTGTCTAGTTTTTGGCTGCATTTGACACTTATCTGGAGATTCTGTTATAGTTCAGGACCTAACGCTGCGTATTTTCACTTTTCTTCATCTTATTGGACTTAGTCGATTTTCCCTTTCTCAGTCACGTGACCAAGTCACCTGACTAACCCTTTTCAGATCACGTGACCTTCTGCTCTTCTTCGTCACGTGACCTTACACGTGATCGTGGGATAACACGTGACTCAAGTCTAGGCTCAGTCCAGACCCCCGCCTTATCTATGATGTCACGTCTCACGGTTACCTCGCACTTCCCTCATGTCCTCTTATCTCTTTCATTCCACACCGGCCCTCAAGTATTTAGGACTCAGACGACCTACCCTAAAGCATCATAGTATCATATATATACCGTACCTCTTCGTCGTCTTTCCCCAGTCCTATTCACTTGTCTACTCTCCCTTGGGGGCCTGGACACTTGTTTGCTACTCCTTTTCCTACCCATTGCAATTACGCCGAACTCATCCTCGTTAACGGATGCTACGTCATTACATTGTTCATATCCCAATCAATACGTTTACCGTCTCTATTGTCCTCGTCATCGACACTCAACTTCAAACTATCATCTTCATTCAATCTCTCGTTCGACCTGCGTAGTCGCTGGTCAAACTTGTTCTAAAGTGTCCCAGCTCACCATCCGGTTTCAGATTCTTGCACAAGTAGAACAAAGGGTCAATGCTGTGTTGACATGTAACATCCCCAATTGGCAAATGCAGAATACTTGTCCTACCTGCTTCTACAAACTCAAAGATGAACCACCACTTGAATTCTCTTATCTTGCGAGCATCAACAGTAATAACAGCCTGAAAAGATGGCATTCTCCAAACATGTCGCAGGTTGATTCATGAGAGCCACACTCCAACTACTAGATTAACCAGCAAGATGTTGATTGTTTCAAGAATGAGGTAAAGACATGAGTGGTAAGCAAAGTTGTGTCTTATAGTTTTCCACACTATTTGGTTAATCAGTCCTCAGCCTGGATCTTGTCCATGCAATGATGATTGGCAGGATGTTGAAGATCCCGATTCCAGTACGATGCACTGTATTGAGCATTGGAGAAATGCTGGCTTGAAAGAACAGAAAAAAATGTTCAAGGTCTTTGATAAGTTGGGCATTTTCATTGCTTGCTGTCGTCATTGCTTCATGCTTGTGATGTGTGATATGGTTCAAAGTGGTGAATTGTGAGTATGTATCATTTACGAGATTACATTGTTTACCAGGTGTGGTACAGGGTGGAATATCCATTGGTGGTCATTGTCATTGATCACTTGCTCACTGTGTATGGATCTGACGGTGAGCTTGCATATGACATTGGTTGTGCATTTGCCGCAACCCTTACTAATAGCATCCTTGGTCCACGTGCTCATTCCCTCAACTTATCCTTAATGGTTGGTGCTTTCCATGGACATGCCCAGAACTACCAATGCCAACTGAAGTGGCATCCAATGTACATTCCTGGAACAGAGCATACTAAAGGTGAAGGCTGTGAACATGTGTTCTTAGCCTTGAATGTGCTTGCACGGGGTATGTGACATGCCAGCTCCTTCCATTGACATCAAGCTGTCAAGCAACACTTTGTGTTCTGGGACATGGACAAATATGCCATATTGAGTATAAATCTTTTATATCCCCTTTTCATGATTCCTTATAAGTTATACTAGGTTCTTTCTTATGAAACCATTATCATGAAGCACTGAAAGCAGTGTAAACACTGGAGGCTGAACTCTTAGTTATTCAGAATGAGCTCAATCTCACTGACGATGACTTTTGACAATTTCATGAGGTTGAAAAGAAGTACTTTGCAGAACTCAAAGAACTGCTACATGAAGAGCATCTGAAGATTTGGTATGTTAAAATGTTGGATGAATTGGTGGAATGCCAGTAAGCACTTCAGTTATGCCTTTCATCTAAAGGCTGCTTATAATATGTATGTAGGAACGAATGGAAACAAGCTCGCATGATCACCAACAACATTCGGAGCCACATGGTACAAGATCAGATTTTTCTCACTATTTTCTCTGCTCGTAAGCAAATAGACACTGCTTATGCGAAGTTACAGAATGCCGAGATGCAAACAAGCCATATGGAGCTCGAATTGCAAATTGAAGAGCGTTGGGCTATCGGTAATGAGCAATACACACACTACAAGCAAGAAGCTTCCATGACCAAGCACTGTGCAGCGCTCCATGAGCTTGAATGCCTGGTTGTCATGCATCTATTTGAATTGTCAAAGATGTCATTGTCAGGGACAGGTCATCCTAGTCACATTTTCTGATCGCTCATTTACTAAGCACTTCTTGCAGGATATAAGCTCTGATGTCAAATCAGCAAAGCGCTACAATGCTGTTTGGCTGCAATTCGGACTGCTATTACTCACTATAATGCACAAGCCCAGGTTCTTGACCCACCATGACCAAAGATTTTGTGGAAAGATATTACCAACTACAGCTTTCTTGGCAAGTTTGATTTACTGTGGTATTCACATGAGGACATGCATTCAAACAACTGGATGAAACCCCCTTATCACGAGGCAACAACAAAGTTTTTCAAGCTTTAACAGGCATGCGAGGAGATTTTATGATTAAATGTCGAAATTCAGCAGTTATACACTGCTATCCATAATGAAAAAATTGTGGACTCAACTGCAATTCAAAATTTGACCAACTCAGACCCCCACCTGGCTTTGGAAATGCAGAAGTGATGGCAGGAACGTGCAGCTGTCAATGCAGTTTACCTCCATTGCCTGGTGCAAATTCAAGGACTTCTAGGCTTTTCAGGGGCACTCAAACTTGGCATTCGTGATGTGGAAGAATGCACATCAACAGATACCACTGAGGACCCAGCAATTCCACCTGTCGATGGCATGAATGGTGATGCACATGAAGTGGAAAGAATCATTTCATCTGAGTATCGTACTGATATTCAGGAGCAGATGGAGGATGATCAGTCGCTAGAACTTTTTGCACAGTATATAGAGTGTATTGGTGATTAGTATAATGTTGTTGTAATGTACTGTGCTGGTGTATGATATCATGAATGTTATTTTGTTCATGACTTGGATAACAACTTGAACATTCCTCATATTAATTGTCCACTGTACCCATTTGAAAACTATCTGCTTGTCCAACACATTCCACCATGCACTTGGGACTCAGATACCACTCATGGATGCTAGGATGTGTTCTATCTACACTCTAGTTACTGTTCGTATTATTGAAAGCTGGATAGTGTTGCTCAATGATCAGTGATCGTGTGTTGTGTAAGTCGTAACCCTGAAATACTGATTGCTGGTCGTTCAATGTTCAACCTTAAGTCGAGCTTGATTGTGATTTGTCCAATCCATATTATTCGAGTTCTTTTGTGTTCTATCTACATTGTAGGGAGTACATAATGAGAGCTACATACTAGTACTTGACATTGCTAGTGAATGTTGATCACTGATCAAAATTACTGATGTCCAACGTTCAACCTTAAGTCTAAACAAAACCGCCATCACTGGCAGTTAGGTAAATGCTACAAATGTTCTAAGTACTTACAAATGGAAACATAAAAGGGCATCTTTGCATGTTTCTTTCTCTCCTCAGACCTAATGGTATCCAGTCCTACAAAGGAGAAGGTAGCCAGTAGTGCAAAAGCAAAAGCAAAAGCAAAAGCAAAAGCAAAGACACTGCAAGACCTCCAACCATATGCACCCAAGGGTATATCTGACTTATGTAGCATGCTGTTTAAGGAACCTTTCTCAGTTTTGCAGTGTCTGGCAGCTTCTTGCACACTCCTTCAACATAGCACTCATGTCAATGGTACTGATAGCCAAACATGAAGTCCAGATGGCCTTCATCCATTTTTTTCAACTTCCAAGAGGAGACAGGGGAATCAACGAGGCTCTTGCTCGCACATGAAGACTGCAAGGGAGTCTGCACCCACGATCTCTTTGACACCGTTTGTTTTTTGTTCCACATCTTGATTGCACTAGTTCCTCACATTTTTCGTCCTTCCCAGATCATTTAGCAGGACCATCTTGATGGCAGGGTATCACTTCTGCTGCACTGCCCAGGATTCACCACTCAACCAAACCTTGAACCTGAAGACATTGTCGCTGATGTCTATATTACCCCATGTGCTTTCAATGCTGCCCAACAGAAGATGAGCAAGAGCATCACCATCCTCATTCAAGGATTTTGTCAGTAGCTTGCACTTCCTCATCTCCATGAGTTTACCAAATCATGCAACATCAAAGGCATTAGTCTCATTCCTCCTCCTTGTGAGTTTTTATTTATTTATAATATTTAAGTTATGTCAATGTTTTGTAGCTCGTGCACCATCCATTACCTTGAATTCTTTGCTATTCCTGCCTCCAGCAGCCATTGATGGCACTTGCATTTGTTGCTCCGCATAGCCATATATTACTTCAAGCTCCAGCTCTAGTGAATCCAAATATATCATGTCAAAGGCTACCAAGCACAGTGGTGCCAAAAATGATATGAACATTGGCGTGTCCACTATGACACCTACAACCTGAATTCAGGTTCATAGTGCTGCAATGCAGATCGCTTTGATCCTGATGAGGTTGCAAAGGCAATTCTAGATGCAACCTCTAGGAAGAGCTCTGCAGTTGAGACTGCTGCTTTGAGTCCTCACCTTATCATCAGTATTGGAGTGAATACTGATGTTGTACTTGATTGGTTCAGTTTGAGTGATCAGATCCCTCATCTTTGTAAGCTTGTCACAAGTGTATGCAGCAGCCATTGGGAAGTGATGCTCTGAAACCCACTCTGGAATTTGAATTATGAACAAGTGGCAAACTTGCAATGGGCTTTGCATGTGGACCTTGGAGTGGATATGCTGTTAGTGAAGGTCTGAAATATTTCTGTCTATCTGTCACACTCAATTAACATGTTTTTCATTAGACATCTTTTAGTATCTGAAAAGTGATCCTGAAATGCCTTTTGACCCTGCTGTTTGTCTTTGCTGCTTTTGTTTTTTTACTATCTGTTCTTGTCCTAAATTATTCTATTTACCGGTCAAATATGGGTGGGCCAATGCATTAATGCACATTGGCAAGGGATGGGCCTATGCACTGATGGGTGATGGTGATGGTGGGCCAGTGCACTGATGCACGTTGGTGATGGGTGGGTCAATACACTGATGCACATTGGCAGGGGATAGGCCTATGCACCAATGGGTGATGGCAATGGATGGGCTGATGTACTCATGAGTGATGGCAATGGGTGGGCCAATGCACCAATGCACGTTGGCGATAGGTGGGCCAATACACCAATGCATGTTGGCAGGGGATGGGCCTATGCACCGATGGGTGATGGCGATGGTGGGCCAATGAACCAATAGGTGATGGTGATGGGTGGGCCGATGCACCGATGCACATTGGCAAGGGATGGGCCTATGCACTGGATGGGGGATGGCAGTGGGTAGGCTAAGGAAATGTCTACCAATGCCAGCTATCAGTCAGTGGTCAGTAATTAGGGACTTACTGACAATATTATGACAGCCAATAATTCATATTGCCAATGTTAATAGATGGTTTGGTTACACAGATGACAGCCCCAAATCTGTAATTCTTGGGTAAATGGCTGTGGATAATTTTGGCGGCATTCTTATAATTTCCATGGAAACCAGGGGATTCCTTGAATCAAACATGTGACAGCACAGAATAGGTTCACAAGAGTCCACAATGGAAGCTTTCAGCCATAATATGTATGGAACAATAAAATATAAATCACCTCAGAGCATCGTCCAATTACCCTCCCTGCCTTACATGGTGCTACATCTGACATCTGCTATTTCTCAGTACATGGTGCAATACGTGAAGGGGACCCACAATCTCCAATTATACCAAGCATCAATTTACTAGTTTCTGAAACCGGATGAGAACCTGAACGAGTTAATCCTAACTTAGGATGACGAGTGACTACTTAGAGAGAGATAACTGGGAAAATACGTTCAAGGAGAAAGATGGTGACGAGGAGACGTTGGGCGACGAGATCTGCTTTGACGCGAATGACGAGATATAGATTGCTGATGGGTACGATGACGGTAATCAAATGGAGCATCCATTGACGAGGATGAGTTTGGCGTAAATTGCAATGGGTAGAGATAGAGTGGTAAACAAGAGTCCAGGCCCCCAAGGGAGAGTAGACAAGTGAATAGGACTAAGGAAAAGACGACAAGAGGGAACTGTATATATATGATACTAGAGTGGTTTAGGGTAGGTCGTCTGAGTCCTAAATGGTTGAGGGCTGGTGAGGGAAAGTCAATGATAAGAAAACATGAGGGAAACGCAAGGTAACTGTGAGGTGTGACATCATAGATAAGACGAGAGTCTGGATCAGGTCTAGACTCGAGTCACGTGTTGTCCCATGGTCACGTGTGAGGTCACGTGACGAGGAAGAGCAGAATGTCATGTGATCTGAAAAAGGGGGGTATGTCAGGTGACTTGGTCACGTGACTGCGAAAGTGAAAGTTGTTAAGTATGATTAGGTGAAGAAAATGAAAAGCGTAGCGTATGGGTCCTGAACTATAATAGTTTCACTAGTGGCAGATGCCGATAGGATTGTGCATCTACTGGTGAATGTGTATTGGAATCCTAGTAAATATCCTGTCAGGTAGAAACTCGTATCGCTAATCATGATCAGAGCAAGTGAATATCTCAGCAGAGGAGCTACTTCAGAAGTTATAGCCATATGACTTCTGTAAAGATAAAGAATGAGAGAAGGAACTACTCAAAGTTTTTCCACTCGGTGAAGAGGAAATCATCAACGAGCCTGTGCTAATCATGGATGCAGATGGGATAATTATGGTATGGTATTTACCAAGGGCACTTGGCTGTAACAGACAGGTTCGTCAGCATGCATCGACCAACACAGAATGGTTTGACCTGTTTTAATAGGCCGATATCACACACTCATTGGTGCTGATGGCTATGGCACTTAGAACTAGCTATGAAACAAAGATAGCCAGATGGCGAAGCGACCCAGGGTTATTCAATCTGAGGGATGAGTTGATGAGAGGATGCCTGAACATGTCTCCGAGATGGTTCCAACTGGGGCACAGTAGGGAGAATGATGTTCCGAAAGTATCAGCGATGCTGAAAGGCACCAATGCAGCAAGTGGTTGAAACGGGACCAAGACCAAAGCGAGTATAACCTAGTTAATAGGTTGTAGGAGCGTATTGATAGAGATAACACATGGGACGTTGGTGTCGACAATAATGACGATGAGGACGTTGTATTGATTGATAGGTATGGAGACGAGGTAGCGACGTAGCATCCGATTATGAGGATGAGGCGGCAGAAGTGCAATGGTATGGAAAGGAATAG
>JBBPQR010000115.1:0-18425 GCA_038092615.1 Boletus sphaerocystis | reverse complement strand
TGAAGGAGTTGATGCCCTTGTGACAAATCTAGGCACTCACCATATTTATCTAGGCTATGATTGGTTTAAACGCCACAACCCCCTCATCGACTGGGTTGAAAAAACAATCAATTTCTGTCGCTGCACTCATAACTGCGTTACGATCAATGCAGCCAATCTCATCCATGGCATGTGGAATGCCTCTATACGCTCCATCAAGGAAGGCCTTGCTGAAAAGGTACCTCCTCAGTATCACGAATTTCTTGACGTTTTCAGCAAAAAAGAGTCACAATGGATGCCGGTCCGCAAACCTTGGGACCACGCCATCGACCTTAAACCTGACTTTGTGCCCAAAAAGGGTCGGTCAATTCCTCTCTCCGATGCTGAATTAGAAGAAGTTCATAACATTTATAGCTTCCGAGCAAGAGAAGGGTTATATCTGCCCTTCCAAGTCTCCCCAAACAGCACCAGTATTCTTCATTCCAAAAAAGACTGGTGAAAAATGTCTCGTTATGGACTATCGTTATTTAAACGAGGGTACAGTAAAAAACTCTTACCCTCTTCCTCTCATTTCAGCACTCGTTGATTGCCTTAAAGGCGTAGACAAATTCACCTGCCTCGATCTCAGGTGGGGATACAACAATGTTCACATCAAAGAAGGCAACGAGTGGAAAGCCGCGTTTGTAACGCCGCTCGGGGCTTATGAGCCTGTCGTAATGTATTTTGGCATGACTAACAGTCTGCCTACTTTCCAACAGATGATGAACGACATCTTTAACGACATGTATGCCATCGTCATCGTCTATCTAGATGATATGTGTATCTATACAAAGGGTAAGACCAATGATGAACATTCAGAAGTCGTTAAGGAAGTTCTACGCTGCTTACGCGAGAATGACCTCTATGCCAAACCCAAAAAGTGTATTTTTAACGCTGACAAAGTTGACTTTCTTGGCATGACAGTTTCCGCCGACGGTCTCGGCATGCAAATGAAAAAAGTGGATGCCATCCTCAATTGGCCAGCGCCCACCAAACTAAAACATCTACAGTCCTTCCTAGGGCTATGTAACTATTATCGACGATTTATTAACAGCTTCGGACAGATTGCCCGCCCCCTTAACGACTTAACAAAGAAAAACATGCCCTACATCTGGGGGGAGGCGCAGCAAAAAGCATTTGACACGCTCAAAAAACAATTCACTACCGCGCCACTTTTGGCATACCCCGATTCCTCCAAAGACATGCACGTGGAAACTGACACCAGTGACATCGCCACCGGAGCGGTACTATCAGTTTTAGGGGAGGATAAGTCATGGCACCCCTGCGCATTTCTTCCCCATTCTTTTTCTTCTGCTGAATGCAACTATCCAGTCTATGACAAGGAGTTGCTTGCCATCATACGCACTCTTGAAGAGTGGCAGCATTATCTTATTGGAAAGGCTAACTTCGAGATTTGAACAGATCACAAAAATCTCGAGTACTGGAAAAAGCCTCAAACGCTCTCCGGTCGCCAGGCACGATGGCACAAACTCCTGCAAGAGTTCAACTACACGTTAATCTATAAACCTGGCAACACGAACGGATGTGCCGACGCCTTATCTCGTCGCCCAGATCATGGCGATGCAGTCGATAAATTAAACGAGAACATCACTGTTTTTCCTTCACATGTTCTCCGATCTTCTTTCTTATCTATTCCCGTTGAACTAACCTCCCCCGATGCTTGCTTACCCTCAAAGGGCTCTTCTTCCGCTGCAGGTTTCGACCTCTACTCCACTGAAGATCTTGACATCCCCACCCACAACCAAAAACTCATCCCCACCCATGTCAAGATCCAACTTCCTCTCGGTACCTACAGGAGGATTGCACCACGCTCAGGCCTCGCCTTCAAGCACAAAATCGACGTCATGGCCGGAGTCATTGATGCCGATTATAGGGGAGAAATTGGTGTAATCCTTTTCAACCATTCCGACTCCTCTTTCCATGTTTCCAAATTTGAACGCATTGCACAACTAATTATTGAAAAAATAGAAAACCCAACACTATCCGAATCCAAGACTCTCGACGAGTCAGAACGAAACAACAAAGGGTTTGGCTCTACGGGAGTACAAACCATATCTTCCACGTCTCTCGCTCCCAACTTCAAAACTAAATTATGTATAGAATCTTCTAGGCTCAACGTGGACGCAGTAAATGAATATGAATACTATGCCACGGACAGACTCTTTAGAAATTCGAACGGCATCGTTTTCGTGCCCCCTTCTCTTTGCAACGAACTTATTTCCATCTTTCACGATTCTCCAGTTGCAGGCCATCCTGGCCGCGACCGTACCATAGCTTCAATTCGCAAATTTTACTGGTGGCCTAGAGCTGCCAAAGACATTTCTACATACATTGACCACTGCCAGGTGTGCTCCCTCACGAAGGGTTTGTCAAAGCCACTGGCAGGTAAACTTCTTCCTTTACCTGTTGCTTCCCATCCATGGGAGAACATTTCAATTGATTTCATAACTGGACTTCCCCTTTCTCTTGGCTTTGATTCTATAGGGGTTGTTGTAGACTGTTTTTCCAAAGAGATTGTTCTTTTCCCCTGCATGAAAACTACTTCTTCCTCGGACTTAGCTTCTTTATTTAGAGACCATGTTTGGTGTCTCCATGGACTTCCTAACACCATTCTTTCCGACAGAGGACTGCAATTCGTCTCAGAGTTTACCAGAGAGTTGCTGAAAGTCCTGGGCATACAGCAAAAGCTGTCTACGGCATACCATCCACAGATGGATGGACAAATGGAACAGATCAATCGGGAGATCCTTGCTTACTTACGGGCCTACGTGGCAAAAAACCAGGATTCTTGGGCATCTATGCTAAAGATGGCTCAATTCGCACACAACAATGCTATCTCAACGGCAACCGGAACTTCGCCGTTCACGATCACACGAAACTATGCGCCTCGCATGAGATCAGAACCCATAACGTCCACTAAAACCCCTGGGGGGTCGTTTGCTAAAAACCTCAGACGCTCCCATGACAAGATACGCGAAACACTAAAGAAAACACGCGATCGGATGTCGCACGCACAAGAATCCAAATGTTCTTCCGCTCCTACGTATTCTATCGGTGATCTTGTCTGGCTCTCGACAGATCACCTTTCTCTCCCCTATCCAGCCCGTAAATTAACCCAGAAATATATTGGCCCTTACCGTATCTCCGCCGTTCTCCCTAATGCTGTCACCCTCGTTCTCCCGTTCTCCGTTTCCATTTATCCTACCATCAACATTTCCCGCATAAAACCTTATAAAGCCCCGCTAGCCGGGCAAAACGTGTACAAACCAGATGCCGTTACCGTGACAGAAGATCGTCACGAAGAATATGAAGTGGACCATATCGTCCAATCACGTCTTTACCACGGAAAACTACAGTACCTCATCCATTGGAAAGGATGGGACGAGGTGGACTGCACCTGGGAACCTGCCGTCAACTTGAAACATGCCCAAGACGCCATGAACGACTTTCACAACGCTCACCCCGCGGCACCACGCCCTATCTGCGGGATCTCCGAAGAACAATTTACGTCTCTCTTTTCTCCGTTCAGTCCCTCCTATTCAGAATCCACCAACACAAGACTGGATCTCGAAGCTGGTGAATGGGGGGTAGTGTTATAGTTCTGGACCTCACACTACATTTTTCACACTTTATTCATCTCATCATACTTAGCAACTTTTCACTTTCGCAGTCACATGACTTGACCCCTTTTAGGATCACGTGACTTTCCGCTCTTCCTCGTCACGTGACTCGAGTCCAGACTCTCATCTATCTATGACATCACACCTCACGGTTACCTTGCTGTTTCCTCATGTTCCCTTATCTTTGTCTTTCCCTCACCGGCCCTCAATTATTTAGAACTCAGACGACCTACCCTAAATCACCCTAGTATCATATATATACCGTTCCCTCTCATCGTCTTTTCCTTAGTCCTATTCACTTGTCTACTCTCCCTTGGGGGCCTGAACACTTTGTTTACTACTCCCTTCCATACCATTGCACTTTGCTGCTTCATCCTCGTAATTGGATGCTACGTCGTTTTTACATCTCAATCCCATCATCATCTTGTGTTATCGCACTCGTCGTCTCTATCAATTCACTTGTCCTCCCTACTGAAACGCAGGTATAACTCGTTCAGGCTTTCATCCAGTTTCAGTCACCAATACACACTCCGAAGTTCTAAAACTAGAAAGTCAAGGAATGACATCTACCGAGAAAGGAACGCTCCTAAACAATCAAGGTTAGATCTTTGTGCCAGATCATGACAACCTTAGAATGGAAGTCATATACCGACACCATGACACATCTATCGCCGGACATCCCGGAATGGAAAAGACCCTTGCCCTTATTAGGAAACATTATACTTGGGATGGTCTTTCCACCCTTGTCAAAGATTACATCAGTTGGTGTGACCGCTGCACACACTTCAAAGGCACCAATCAACCCCCCTCAGGGCAACTTCTTCCCCTTCAAACTCCGAACAAACCATGGGAAGACATCTCAGTTGATTTTACCACAGATCTTCCATTATCTGATGGTTATAACTCCATTCTTGTTATAGTTGATCGTTTCTCCAAAGAAGTTGAGTTCATCCCATGTCATAAGACCACTTCCGCCATGGACACCGCTCAGTTATACCTTCATCATGTATGGAAGAACCACAGGCTTCCCTGGAGCATCATCTCCAACCACAGTCCTCAGTTTGCCTCCACAGTTATGACCAACTTATGTAAATGTCTTGGCATTACACCCAGACTATCCACTGCATTTCACCCACAGACTGATGGACAAACAGAGCAGATGAATAGAGACCTCCAACAGTATCTCCATTTGTTCGTGTCAGAACAGCAGGATAGATGGGTAGATTGGCTTCCTATCACCCAATTTTCCTATAACTCCAAACAACAGGCAGCCACCTGGAACTCCCCATTCTCCATTACTTGCACTTACGTACCTCATATAGGGACCGAACCAGCCACTACATCTGCACCAGCTGCTGACAATTTTGCCTCACGTATTAATGATGTACTCACTAAAACATGGGACAACCTGGCTAAAGCACATAATGCCATGAAACTCCAAGCCGATAAACACTGCTCGGCATCACCGTCATACTCCTTGGAAGATAAGGTGTGGCTATCTACCACTAATCTCCATCTCACCCGTGCCTCTCATAAATTGAGTGAGAAATGGTTTGGTCCCTATGACATCACTAAACTTGTCAGTACCAATGCGCTGGAACTCTGTCTACCTCACTCCATGTGAATCCACCCTGTCATTAATATCTCACATGTTAAACCTTACTGTGAACTCCTTCCAGGACAGCCCACCTTCTGTCCAGGTCCTGTCACCGTTACGGAAGATTGTGACATGGAGTATGAGGTAGATTACCTAGTGGATTCGCACTTCCACCATAACTGACTGGAATACTTGGTTCATTGAAAAGGGTACACTGAGGAAGACCGCACATGGGAACCTCTTGCAAACCTGTCTGGGTCCAGGGATGCTATTGCTGATTTCCATGCCTCCCACCCTGCAGCCCCATGCCGCATTCACATGCTCCAACATGACTTCTTGACATCATTCACTGACTTTGGAGAATCTGATGTGGAAATGCCATCACATCTCTTGCCATTCAATCGCCTAGAAGTCGATTCATAGAGAGGGGGTAGTGTTACGATCCCTCCATTTTTCCCCCATTTTTCCTCATTTTTTCCTATTTTTCCTAACTCACTATGGTCACTTTCCTTGCTAGCCCCTATCTCTCAACTACGCCTGCCATAGCTCGTCTACAAGAAGCCTGCCCTAGATCAGTCACGTGACTTGCACACAGACCAATAGATCTTACCCAAAGGCTGTACTGGATCATAGCTGCATGTCACACAGCCTGGCTCACAGCCTTACATAGCCTTCCTAATCTCTGCCCATAGCCTCACACAGCTTGCACAGCAAACACAGCTTGTACAGCATTTGGCACTGCCTTATGGCATAGTCTTGCACCATGGGTCAAGGGTATATCCTTATATAGGTACTGTATAGTTCTAGATACCAAACATGTACACACACAGTAGGATAGTATATAAGGCTCACTGCCACTCCAGAGAACCTCAGTCTTGTTTTCTTGGAGTTCTCCCAATCTCCTCTGCAGTCTAAGGCTTATACTTGGCTAGTAAGTGCCTGCTCCATCAGTAAGGGGTTGGCCGTTTCAAGCACCAAAAACTTGATCAGGTGCATACACTCCACCTCTGTCGCATTGCCATCCATAATCCCCCATCCAGCATCATCTTTTGTGAAGTCATTGCCATCTACAGTGTGGTACGTCCCCCTATCCAAAACACCTAGTCACCCGCCTCAATAATTCACATAGATCCTTGGCATCGTCTACTCTGCAAAACTGCAAGCCATACCCAAAGCCGCTCTCTACACCCACCAAAACTACTACACCAGTAAGCCTCCCCACTCTTTCTTTCATCAACATAACCCAACATCTCTCCCCCCGTGCACTCTTCTTTGGTGGCCTCACCATCAGGGTTTGCAACCTTTTTTGCAGTTTATGTGTCGGTATTGCAGGCAGCACTGCCACACTCGCAGATGCTGCAGATCCAACCCTCTTTGTCAAAGTACTCATCATTGAGGTCTTTGGAAGCCTCCTCGGCTTGTTTGGTTTGATCAATGTGTTTTCTTATCCACCAACACCAACATCACTGATAGGTCATGATAGTAGGATTGTTGATAACATTGAATGCGGAAGAGTTGATGCTTAGGACATTCACATGATGTGTAACTATCAGGAGTATGTTTGTTGATGGAAGCCATATTGCTTTTTGTGGATGGCATGGTGGCAACTGAAGTTGTAGTTCTTGGACAGGTATGTGTCTTTAATATGCTTTCTCAGACTCAAACTCATCTTCTGCATTGCTTCAAGTTGGGTCACAGCATGATGAGAGTCCCAAAGTCTTCCAGCCAAGACTGGCACCATACAGTCAATCACGCATGATGCCTAGACATTCTAAATCTCTCAAGTATGAGTAGGAGACGGAGAGGAAAAAAATAGATGTGCAGGAAATTGAACCCTGGGCCATATACATGTTTCCTCAATTGCTTGAGATGCTGCAAAGCATACGCCGCACTACCACTGCACATTCAACTGTCTAATCTTTTGTTGGTTCATTTGTTGGTCCTTTATGGTCTCGATCGACTCGTACACATCCAAACAAATCATACTAATACAGTAACTAACTTGGTTTCTTGTATGTCAAACCTCTTTGCAGTGAAGTGGCATACACCCACAAACCACCCACATGACTGGGGTACCTCAGTCCCTTCACATCAGCCTTTTCAACAACTTGGTTAATCGCCTCCAGTTCCTCCTTTGTAAACACAATATTACTGCCTGCATAGTTCTCAGGTGTGCATTTGGCATGTCTATGATACAATCCAATCAGATCAATTCTCACATGCATGGATGGGTAGCTGTATGAGGAACCTGAGATGGGAATGACATGCAGACCAAGTAAGCTGACCCATGCGATGCACAGCTGTGCAGCAGTCATGTTATTTTTATTTGCAATGTCCGTCAACACATCCACAATGGCAAAGTTGTGCTTCATGGACTGTTGATGATGGATGATGAGTTCTTGATCACACACACATGGATATAGAAAACCCTATGTCTTCTTGGAACCGAGGAAGGTGACAACAGAAATCACCCATTGTCCAATGCATTCAGTTCACCTTGGGTGGTGAGCAGTTGAATGGTGCTTGCCAGGAATATCTTCAGGTTGTTTGATTTTTCCCATCAAGAACCCTCATCTGAGGGGACTATAAAACAAAAATAAACCATTTGAAATGATCAACACCCCAATGAAGGCACCTATGAGTAACCAGCAACTGCTACTCCAAGTTCCTTTGCAGTAGTGATAACTAGTCATATCAGTTCAGTGTGACCAAAACAATTCATGCATTCCCCCCTTACCATCTTACATCTGCTGTTCATATGAAAAAGGGCTAATCTTAATCTCCACAATGCTGATCAGGTGGGTCTGTGGTCATCAAATCCAAACCCAGGCCTATTTTACAAAAACACATGCAAACCTTATGAGCCCGATGCAATGTCTCTGCTGAACATTCCAACATGCCTATGTGGTCAAATTTGCCTGCATCCTGGAGTTTGACAAGGCTCATGATCATCCTTTTCACAGGCACTTTAGAATCTACATGCATGCATTTGAACAAGTTGAGGTGTTTCATGCCTTACAGTGTTTTGTTGATAAGGTTAACGCTTATGGCAAGGTTCTCGGAACTTGAAGTGCGACAGTTAGTAGGTTGGCTCTATGCCATGTGGGTGTTATTTATACACGAACTGTCTGGTTCAGTCATCATGAACTTGAGCCCTCCCTATTTGAATTTTCAGTATTTTGCAAATGGCATCTTATATAATGGACTTTAATCAACAGGAATGACCTTGCTGCATAGTCAGGGTATGTTTCAAAGAAATCAGTGATCAATTTGAGGTTTGTAGTGGAGAGGTTGTGTCTGTAAAATTTGCCTGTTGGAACACAATGACAGATGAAGCAACAGTGAGTGACCCCATGGCTGGGGGTGGACTAACATCACCCACCTCCATTGGGGACCATCTTGGCACTGGTGGGTGGCGCATCAATGCCAGCTTTGATAGCATTGAAACATTGGTCTTTCAGAGTAGGCTCTGGCTTCCACCTGAAAAGGGCCATGGTTACACCTGTGGGCTTGAAGCTACTGCACAAACGCATGTCATCATCATGAGGCCATGCTGAAAAAGTTGTTGGAATCAGATGCAAGGCAAGCAAAGTACTGGGTCAACTTACACCAACTTTACTGACAATGATGTCAGATGCTGTCCCTCCGAGGTTTGTTGTGGCATGAGTCATTGTTGCACTGATAGATCAGAACCCCTAGAAGGTGGCAATTAAAGTACCTTGCAAATTATGTAATCCAGACAAAGCACTCACTGGCATCACCAATGTCAAGGCTAGTCTTCAAAGCAAAGGAAGCCCTCCTTACATCCATGACACCCTCTGTACCATCGCCATTGTGGCCATGGAACACACTTGAGAACTAGTGGATATCACTCCCAGAGACAGTGATGGTCATGCGGTCATGCCTCCAAGTCAAACTTGGATCATGATGAGTTGGATGGATTCAGGTCTCCCATGGAAAAAGCTATGTGAGCATGATTTCACAGCTCATTCCTGGCCCTCTGCATCTGGAGGAAATTTCACCATTGGAGAAGACACCCTCTTGATATTTTTGTTGTTCAAGTCAGACAGATTTGATAAAGTCACTGGTGAGAACAGGAGCATAAATAAAATCTCTCAGGGCAGAGGCAATGGAACATTTGAGGAAATATCCAGGTTCATGTTGTCGCTCTTCAAAACCTCACTGAGGTTTGTCTATCTTGTTCCCTCGTCATATTGTATAATGTTCTTATTGTTCACCCCTCTTTAGCGCAAGGACAAGATGCCACACTCCATGGACAATACCCTCATGGTTACCCTGCAATCCTCAACCTCCATCATGACCTTGGGATGTGTAATGTGAAGACTCTGTGGAAGTTGGACAGACACCATGGCAAGTGACTGACATTTGACAAACATGGTCCAGAAGCAGCAGGCTGGGAGTGCAGGAATCTCAGCCAGGGCTCGTTTGTGTATTTCAGCTTTTCCAATGCTAAAATGATATGTTATTTTTTCTCACTATGCAGAGCACAGTGAGATCTGCCTCTAAGTATAAACCTTGTGGAAATTGGGTCTCCAACCTAAGCTGGTGGCAGGTAGCTTGGTTGGTCTATGTACATCATCTCAAGACATGTTAGTGGGGCTGCTGGAGATGTGTTCATGGCTGAGACGCTGGATAAAGAGTGTCAACAAAAGGCAAAGCAACAGTTCTGACAGGACACTGTTGAGGAGCTGAAGATGCTGTTAGATAGCAACAAGGAGGGGATGATGGCTGTCATGAAAGCAAGGGAGGTGAGAGCAAAGATGCTGAAAGTGTCTAAGGGTGGGAAGGGAGAGGGGGAGCTGGCAGATAAGGGTAAGGGTAAGGCAGTCGAGGTAGCAGATGAGAATGTGAGATTAACGGTGGTAAGTGTGTACCTGCGAAACCAGCGTACTCTGCAAGCATTATCAAGCACTTTGCCAGTGGGTTCAATGCTGCAGCTAAAGCAGGGCAGAAGCAGGTGGAGGGTCTTGCCATCCAGAACAAGGTGCACCGTGTCTCATTGCTATTTGGTAGAAATTGACATTTCTTTTCCTTGGATAATTGGAAGAGCACTAGCTGTGGGATTGAGAAGGACATCAACCTTCCTCAAAGACTAGGCCCAAAGATGTGTTCTAGAGTCTTTGGCCGTGCCTATCCTCATGGTCAAACAAGACACTAGCATTAGTACCAAAAAGCATGATTTTGATGTGGACATCATATCAGGGAAATATAGAATGGTCAGCTCAAATTTGATAGTGACATTGAAGGGTTGTGTACATGCTGAATTCTCACATGGCTTCTCCACTATGGGCATCTTGTCTGAAGAATTGAATGAAGAATTTGGCTGGTTGATGAACTTAGAATCCAATTCTTCATCATGGTCAGTCCAACCTGTGGTCTAATTCCCTAATCTTGCATCCACCACCCTGGGTAAGAGTTGCTAAATTAGTGAATGACAATCCATTGCAAAATTGCAGTAATATCAATACCAAGCATCAACAGCTTATTATGAGGGGATATTATTCATACCCATGTCCTACCCACAATCGTTTCCATTTCTACCACAATACACATCACATTGGTGATTGATTTCACATTCTATGATACATCCACCATTGACAGACTCAGATACAATGCCTTCACTTGCTGACATGCTTGGCTATGATGTTTTCAATAGATATTCATGACTGAACAAACTTCACAAATGGCTCACAAATAAGATGGCCATAAATCACATTCAAGATCAGCTCATTCATCCTTTCCCTTTTCTTTCCATATTCAGTGTATTTGGGAGAGACTTCAATGAGTGCTTTGGTAACTCTATTAGATACTCCAGATGATTTGTACTGTTGAGCTGCTGCTGCAATTGGATCTGGAACCTGCTGTTGGTGGAGAAAGAAGGAGTGTTCCAGAATTAGGGCAGCATCTACAAATATCAATTATTATATGGAATTAACATTATTTGAAACCTACCAATGCTAGCCTTGAGGGCCTGTTTCCATGCATGAAATGGCAGTGGAATCTATATGCAAAATAATATAGAATGAAAGACATAAAACAGATGAACTTGAACATACTGCTGATCTCAGACTAGCTGATTGTGGATCCTCAATTGAATTGGCTGATGTCTGATTATTATCATTCATTGCTGCAAAATCATGAAAGTATAACAAATGAACATACCTTCAGGTTATCCACAATCTGTATAAAATCAGTACAATTGATTGTGATTTTGAGTTAGTTGTGAAACAAACCTCCTGTGGTAGAACAATAGGAATAACATGAGTAATGATTTTAAGAATAGAACACAGTACATTTACCATCTAATAGAGAAAATTGAATGTGTGAATGAGATTTAAAGTGATTGTTATGAATATTCAATATAGACTTACATCCTGAAAAAATGAAGTTAGTTGTGAAATTGATCAATAATAATTAGTAAATACCAGCTATAAAAGTTGGGAAATTTGGAATTAATTAATCTATTGAGATGACATGCATGAAATGTATAAATTGCATACATTCTGTGTCTGTGATGAAATTGTAACATGTTAAAATCAGAAATAAAATGAAAGGAATAAAATACTTACAAGCTAAATGTAAATAATTATGTTAGGCCAGTGGATAAAAATTTTGCAAGTTCAGTTACAATTAGAAAACTTACTTTCTGATAAAACAAATTCACAATAATCAACACTAAGAATTCACCAAATCACAATTGGAGCACTTACTGCCTAAATGTGTAAGAAAGGTACATTCATTCAAATCAATACAGATCTGAAATACATAAATTACAATGGAACCACTTACCCACTATAAATGAAAGAGCAAAGGGGCAGCCATTAGCACAATTCTGAATTCAACAATAACAATTAGAAAACTTACTGTCTTTAACAAGAGTAAAGGGGCACCCATCAGTACTATTCTAAAGCCATCAATTACAATTAGACCACTTACCCTCTATAAATGAGATAGCAAAGGGGCATTTATCAGCACAATTCTAAATCCACCAAATACAATCAGACCACTTACTTCCTATGAATGAAAGAGTAAAGAGGCATCCATCAGCACTATTTACAATCAGACCACTTACTTCCTAGTATGAATAAGAGAGCAAAAGTGCATTTATCAGCACCATTCTGAATTTACTAATTACAATCAGACCACTTACCAACTATAAATGAGGTAACAAAGAGCCATTTATCAGCACCATTCTGAATTCACCAATTACAATAGGACCACTCACCCCCTATAAATAAGAGAGTAAAGGGGCATCTATTAGCATTATTCTGAGTCCACAATTACAATCAGACCACTCACCAACTATGAATAAGAGAGCAAAGAGGCACCCATCAGCATCATTCTAAATCCACCAATTACAACAAGATCACTTACATCCTATGAAAGAAATAGCAAAGAGGCATTTATTAGCACCATTCTACATTCATCAATTATATACTATCAGACCACTTACCATCTATGAATGAGAGAGCAACAGGGTATTTAGCAGCACCATTCTCAGTTTACAATTACAATCAGACCACTTACCTGCTATGAATGAGAGAGCAAAGGGGCATCTATTAGCACCATTTTGAATCCACCAATGACAATCAAACCACCTACCAACTATAAATGAGAGAGCAAAGGGGCATCCATCAGGACTATTCTGAATCCACCAATTACAATCAGACCACTTACCCACTATGAATCAGAGTGCAATGGGGCATACATCAGCACCATTCTCAGTCCACAATTACAATCAGACCACTTACTTCCTATGAATGAGAGTGCAAAAAGGCATCCATTAGCACCATTCAAATCTACCAATTATAACCAGACCACTTACTTTCTATGAATGAGAGAGCAAATGGGCATCTATCAGCATCATTCTGAGTCCACAATTACAATCAGACCACTTACTTCCTATAAATAAGAGAACAAAGGGGCACCCATCAGCACAATTCTCACTCCATAATTACAATCAGACCACTTACTTCCTATAAATAAGAGAATAAAAAGGCAACCATCAGCACCATTCTGAATCCACCAATTACAATCAAACTGCTTACCATCTATGAATGAGACAGCAAAGGGGCATTTAGCAGCACCATTCTCAATCTACAATTACAATCAGACCACCTACCAACTTTAAATGGTAGAGCAAAGGAGCATCCATCAGCACCATTCTGAATCCATCAATTACAACCAGACCACTTACCCTCTGAATGAGAGAGCAAAGGAGCATCTATCAGCACCATTCTGAATCTATCAACTACAACCAGACCACTTACCTTCTGAATGAGAAAGCAAAGAGGCATCCATCAACATCATTCTGACCACAATTACCATCAGACCACTTACTTTCTATAAATGAGAGTGCAAAGGGGTACCCATCAGCATCATTCTGAATTCACAATGACAATAAGCCATGTACCTTCTATAAATGAGAAAGCAAAGGGGCACCCATTAACACCATTCCAAATCTACCAATTACAACCAGACCACTTACTTCCTATAAGTGAGAGAGTAAAGTGGCACTCATTAGCATTATTCTTAGTCCACAATTACAATGGGACCACTTACTTCCTATAAATGAGAGAGCAAGGGGGCACCCATCAGCACCATTCTGAATCCACCAATTACAATCAGGCCACCTACCAACTTTAAATGAGAGCAAAGAGGCATCAGCACCATCCTAAGTCCATAATTACAATCAGACCACTTACCCTCTGAATGAGAGAGCAAAGGAGCATCTATCAGCACCATTCTGAATCTATCAATTATAACCAGACCACTTACCAACTATAAATGAGAGAGTAAAGGGGCACCCATCAGTATCATTTGGAGTTCACAATTACAATCAGACCACCTACCATCTATGAATGAGAGAGCAACAGGGTATTTAGCAGCACCATTCTCAGTTTACAATTACAATCAGACCACTTACACCCTATGAATAAGAGAGCAAAAAGGCATCCATCAGCACCATTCTGAATCCACCAATTTCAATCAAACCACTTACCAACTATGAATGAGAGAGCAAAGGGGCATCCATCACCACCATTCTGAATCCACCAACTACAATCAGACCACTTACCAACTATGAATGAGAGAGAAAAGAGGGCATTTATCAGCACCATTCTCAGTCCACAATTGCAATCAGATCACTTACTTTCTATTATGAATGAGAGAGCAAAGGTGCATTATCAGCACCATTCTCAGTCCACAATTACAATCAAACCACTTACTTCCTATGAATGAGAGTGCAAAGGGGCACCCATCAGCACCATTCTGAATCCACCAATTACAATCAAACCACTTACCAACTATAAACAAGAGAGCAAAGGGGCACCCATCAGCACCATTTTGAATCCACCAATTACAATCAGACCACTTACAGCCTATGAATAAGAGAGCAAAGGGGCATCCATCAGCACTATTCTGAATCCACCAATTATAATCAGACCACCTACTTCCTATGAATGAGAGAGCAAGAGGCATCCATCAGCACCATTCTAAGTCCACAATTACAATCAGAACACTTACCACCTATGAATGAGAGAGCAAAGGAGTGTCCATCAGCACCAGTCTGAGTTCACAATTACAATCAGACCACTTACACCCTATGAGTGAGAGAGAAAAGAGGCATCCATCAGAACCATTCTGACTCAACCAATTATAATCAGATCACTTACCTCCTATAAATAAGAGAGTAAAGGGGCATTTATCAGCACCATCCTAAGTCCACAATTACAATCAGACCACTTACCCTCTATAAATGAGAGAGTAAATGAGCATCCATCAGCACCATTCTGAATCTATCAATTACAACCAGACCACTTACCTTCTGAATGAGAAAGCAAAGAGGCATCCATCAACATCATTCTGACCACAATTGCAATCAGACCACTTACCCTCTATGAATGAGAGAGCAAAGGGGTGCCCATCAGCACCAGTCTGAGTTCACAATTACAATCAGACCACTTACACCCTATGAATAAGAGAGCAAAGGGGCATTTATCAGTACCATTCTGAATCCACCAATTACAATCAGACCACTTACCAACTATGAATGAGAGAGCAAAGAGGCATCCATCAGCACCATTCAAATCTACTCATTATAATTAGACTACTTACCCTCTATGAATGAGAGAGCAAGGGGGCATCCATCAGCACCATTTTGAATCCACAATTACAATCAGACCACTTACTGCCTATGAATGAGAGTGCAATGGGGCATACATCAGCACCATCTTAAATCCATAAGTCAGAATCAACCAACTTACCCACTATAATGTGGGGACAATGGATCAGAATATATCAACATTGATCAGAACCATCCAGTATCTCAATCAGGCCACTTACTCCCTATAATTTATGTATTAATGGTCATCAGTATATTTGGAAAGTTCATTACCTGTGTATGTGGAAACCATCTTTCAATTCTTTTAACCAATTCTTCTTGCTGCTCAGACCTGAGCAGAAAAGCTGAACTTGTGCCATACTCAACATTGATGAATGGTAGTATGTCTCTACAATCAAAGTAAATGTTCAATCATCAGCACTCATTCAATGATCTGTGCACTTGCCATCACTTACTTTGTCATAGCATACCTGATGCAAATCATCATGTTCGAATGCTGAGTAGATGCTAGTAACATCTGCAATGCTTCATCATTCAAGGCTTCCACAGTTGTCTTCAGAAGAAGCTTGCATCCATCATCGGACTGGTGCATGTCTGTAATGGAGGCAATTGGCTGTGTCAACAGAACGAAATATTTGTACTTACTTTCCAGGCACACATATGCCTTGGGCGGATACTTCCTTTCCTTTTGCAACCTATCCCATGCAAGAGTAGTTGTCTTACTCTGTATCTCTTTCGCGCACTCCTGGATCCTCACGAGCAGTTCTGCCGTAGGTAGCTCTCTTTCTGTAGGTTCGAGAGTCCCCAAAGCGACGGCTGACAGCGCATCACATTTCGTGAACACAAGTACAACAGGCACTGCAATTAGACGATAATTCAGACAAAACAAGTACAGTGGGGAAAGATCTACCATCTCCTGTATCACATTCATCGAAAAACCTTTCCTCTGCTTTCAGGACCAGCCGGTGGGACCTGTCCATCGAGATGCAGTACCTAGTTAGATAGGTAGCTGTCGTCAGTGTACTGTGAACGCTGCTATCATGACCTCTGTTTACAATATAGTATGAATCCGTTTCTGGAGGAACGTGGTCTTTGCACGCTCCGCGACAAACTCCTTCATCTGCTCGAACTCCTTTATGCCACCGGCTTCGAATCCCTCCGAATCGTGAAAGACGAAGCCAGGGTTGCTCCGGAAGACCATCTCGTTTCTGATGTCGTGGGTTCCACGCTTGGAATCCGTCAGTGAAACGCCCTGCGGACGGTGAGATCTAACTCTGGGGCTACCGCTCACCTCTCTAGATTCCTGGATTTGTGCAGGATTGACCTGATCGCACACTATCAGTGCCATGCGGACCAAAATGATGAAATAAAACCATACCTCGTTTCCCTCATCGTCGTAGATCTCTGGATTTTCGGTAGAGTTGCAGATCTTCTTGAGAATGGTAGTTTTACCCGCGTTGGCTCGCCCGATAACGAGAATCCTGAACCGTCCAAATTTCTTTCTGACGTCTTCGATATCCATAGCGTGAGTGAGAGTTACGAGTAAGGCTGAGGAGTGAACGATGCGGTGGTTGTTCGCTCTGAACGAGAGTCCCACGATCATCGGCATTGCACGGCAACATACTCATCAACAACCGAGGTCCGAAATCGCCGACAGGCAAGTGATTAGTCTAAGTACAGTGCAGTGCAATGGTGTCAAGCCTGAGTCTTGCCATACGAAAATGCCTACGAGTCCAAGAGCTCCGAGTAAGCCACACGGCACGTCGTACCATCCCGATCCCTGATCTTCACCAACCCAGACGACTGAGAAAGCCTGCAAACCAAAAACCAAGCTCGTCAACCAAACACATCGACCTGTTTGAGTGTATACATACCTCAACACTTGTTTACGCAGTGCCAAGTACTGCACGACAGGAATGGCACCGATCGCAAAGCCCTCGTCCCGTAACAGAGAGGCATCCCCCGCCGCCACGTAGCCAATAATATCCGTCTGAGGAGGCCCGACCCCTCCCGAGCTAGAAACAAGAAAAAAAGAATATCAATATTACCCTATTGCATAAAGTACAGTACCTCATGGTCTTGACTCTCTTTCCCAAACGCCTTGATCCACTTGCGCGCTTTGGCGTCATCCATTTTGTAAATGTTCGCCATGTCCGTCGACGCACCTCCATCACCCCGGATTTTCCCGCTGTGTCGTCACTAACTCGTTTTCTTGTCCCCTTCCTGACGCTGGCTTCTCCAACCCAAGTACGACACCTCAGTCGGCGCACCAGGGACTCCTCGTCCCCAACTTTTCATTGTTGGGCTTCTTCGCCGGAGGAGTTCGGTCCCAACGCGCTTTCTCTTGCTCAGCATGATCGTTGGTGAATTTGCAGCGACGAGGGGATAGTCATTTGGAAACCCAGCAATGCCAGCTTCAAAGAATTGTTTCATGGCCAGCAAATCGGGTTCCCGTGTAAATAAGGGAAGAAAGGAATGTCATACCCCAGCCTGCAGGGAAAAACAACGCCCATCCATGAATTCCTTGTGAGTTAGCGGACTGTGATGTAGACCCGGAGGAAACTCCAGATGGTTCGATGGAACGTTGGATCATCCTGGCGGAGAGGATCGAGCGGGGTACCAGGAACAAGGTTCTACAAATCGATGGTGTGTTAGGAAACGAATGAATGTGAGAGGGATACGAACCTTAGAGCCTGAGCCTCGACCTCATCTCGATCCCCACCAAACCAAGAGCGCAAAGAAGCAGCAAGGAGGAGATGGCGAAACTCATCAAAGAGACCGTACGCAAGTGGGTGATTGAGTAAACGTTCGACTCGATTATTAATCATCCCATATTTATTTGTACTCCACATTGCTTGTAGCATTCAGATAATCTGATGTCGCCCTCCACATCAAATCATGGTATCGATGACCTCGAGATGCATACGTACAAGAACAGATCACATCGTTAGTCGTACAACACATGAGTATACAAGCACGTTTAGACACCATACGCATGATTACCAGCAATATCGCCCGTCGCACG
>JBBPQR010000114.1:0-18469 GCA_038092615.1 Boletus sphaerocystis | reverse complement strand
CATGCATTGCTATGTGCTGGAAGACAATGGATGGCTAATGGATGGTTGAGGGTTCATGGTAACCCATCCAAAGTATAAGGAATTCCTTTTAGTAATGAATTATTCAATAGAAGTGAGCCTGCTGCCCATGTGATTGTGCATCACATAATGGCTAACCATCTTTAGCAATCTGATTGCAACAATTACCAAGCAGTCAATTGGGCACATGCTGATTGGCAATGGTTAGAAGTAACCAGCATTGGTGGATGTACATGTGCATGACATGGATGCTTTTATCCCTATGCAATGATTAACTTCCAGAAGGGGGAGCAGTAGGTCACTCATAGTGAGCATCTCATGCATGACAATAATACCATACAGGCAGGTGAACTTTGGCACATATGCTGAAGTATAATATAGACCCTTGTCAGCAGGTGCTCACATTCTATGATGTGAATTGCCAATACACTAAGAAGCTACATTAGTATCTTTAAAATAATAAGTTCATATCATTGCCATCAGAGACTGAACTGGTTCCTGCTATCAGTGTTTGGCATATTGAAACCACACGTGAGACCTTAGAGTGAGACTAAACCTGCTGAGTATCTGCAGGTTAGACGAGTGACAATATTGAGATGATGGTGCAACAGCGAGTGTCAACAAGGATATGAAGGATGATGATCAATGTTTCAACAGGGATATAGACGGTAAAGATGTGAAGCATCCAATAATGAGGATGATGTGGCAAATGCAATGGTAGGAGTGATATTCAAAAAGTACAAGGCCCCACAAGGGAGAGTAATACAAGTGAATAGAACTAAGGAGCAGACGACAAGTAGGTATGGTTTATATATAAAAGTAAGGAGGTTTAGAATAGGTTGTCTGAGTCCTAAATGATTAAGGGCCGGTGTGAGAGATAGAATGTTCGAGAAGAAAAGAAGCAAGATAAAGGAAACATGTAGAGGGCGGGATGTCCATGCGGTATGACCTCATAGATAAGGCAAGAGTTTGGACTGGGTCTGGACTTAAGGTCATGTGGTTCCTATGGTCACGTGCAGAGATTATGTGACAAGGAAGAGCAGAATGTCACATGATCGGAAAAAGGGGTAAGTCATATGACTGTGAAAGTGAAAATATGTTAAGTACAATGAGTGAAAGAAAAGTAAAAACATAGTGTATAGGTCCTAAACCATAACACTACCCCCCATTCACCAGCTTCAAGGTCCAATCTCAAGTTGGTGAATTCTATATAGGAGGGACCAAAAGGAGAGAAAAGAGATGTAAATTGTTCTGGAGAGATCCTGCAGATAGGACATGGAGCCATGAGATGAGAAGTGTAAAAGTCATTGATGGTGTCTTGTGCATGTTTCAAGTTAACAGCAGGTTCCCAGGTGCAATGTAGTCCACTTTGTATTCTTCATAACAATCTTCTGTCATGGTGATAGTGTTGGGTCTAAATATGTTTTGCTTAGCTAGCAGGGCTTTATACAGTTTTACGTGGAAAATATTGATGGTGGAATGAATAGATATAATGGATGGGAGGACAAGGGTGATGGCATTAGGGAGGATGGTGGAGATATAGTAAGGGCCAATGAATTTTTGCGTTAGTTTATGAGCAGAATAGGAAAGGAAAAGGTGATTCATGGAGAGCCAGACGAGATTGCCAATAGAATAGGTGGGGGCATTAGAGCATTGAGATTCTAAGGATTGGAGTTGTTTTAATTTGGTAGGTGCTGGCCAATCAAGGATAGCATTGATCTTTTTGGGCTGCATGTTGACACTGTCAGTGGAGACAGTCATGCCTAGAAAGTCTACTTTGTTAGCGTTAAATACACATTTTTCAGGTTTTGTGTAAAGGTCGTTTTCGTGAAGCCTGTAGAGAACTTCCTTGACAACCTCCGAGTGTCCCTCGTTGGATTTGTTTTTTTGTAAAAATGCACATATCGTTGAGATAGACGATGATGATGGTATACATGTCATTGAAGATGTCATTCATCATCTGCTGGAAAGTTGGAGGAGAGTTAGTTATTCCAAAGTACATGACAACTGGCTCATAGGCTCCAAGTGGCGTTACAAACACTGCTTTCCATTCATTGCCTTCTTTGATGCAGACATTATTATAGCCTCATCGCAGATCTAGGCATGTGAATTTGTCTGCACCCTTAAGGTGATCAACAAGAGAGGAAATGAGAGGAAGAGGGTAAGAGTTCTTTATAGTGTCTTTGTTTAAAAATACCTGTAGTCTATGATGAGGTGTTTTTCATCTGTCTTTTTAAAAATACTGGAGCCATTTGAGGAGACTTGGAAGGGTGGATGTAGCCCTTCTCTTGTTTGGAAGCTATAAAATTATGGACTTCATCAAATTCTGCATCAGAGAGAGGAATCACCCGACCCTTCTTGGGTACAAAGTTGGGTTTAAGATTGATGGTGTGGTCTCATTGTTTGCAGACCAGCATCCTTTTTGATTCTTCTTTGCTAAAAATGTCAAGAAACTCATAATATTGGGGAGGTACCTTCTCAGCGAGGCCCTCCTCAACAGAATGTATAGAGGCATTTCAGATACCGTAAACAAGGTTTGCTGCATTGATCACAATGCAGTTACGAGTGCAGCAACAGAAATTGATTATTTTTTCAACCCAGTTAATGAGGGGGTTATGGCATTTAAACCAATCATAACCTAAATAAATTTTATGAGTGCCGAGGTTTGTTACCAGGGCGTTTATGCCTTCTGAGTGTCCCTATTAAGAAAGAACGAGGGAAATGTAATCAGTGACATTTCTATGTGATGACGTCAAGCCATTAGCATTAGAAATAGAGCAAGGAAAGGATAATTTTTTGGTTGGGATACCTAGTGATTGTACCCATTTTTTGTCATTGAAAGTGTGGTAAGCATCAAAGTCAAGTAGAGCTTTTTCTGTTGTTTTTTGCCATCTTGTATCGTTTTTGTAATAGATATCAGTGGCGATTTTGAATTCATCGCCATCAGGAATGATTCTGAGGTTAAGGTTAGCTAGAGAGGATTTCAAAGAAGAGAAAGATTTGATAGAGAAATTTTTATTTTTATCAGGAGAATTAAGCACATTATGTTTTTCTTCTGGTGTCATACTCAAGTGAGACACTCCTTTAGAAGGCGTAGAAAAACTAGAAATATTGTTCAATGAGTTTATGTCTACTATCTTACCATCCATTACCCCTAAGACTGTGAAATGGTTATGAGAAGAAGAAGAAGAAAATGTAAAAGAGGACATTTGCTTCATAGCCGAGTGAGCACCTCCCAGGTTCACTCAGCTTTGCCTTTTCCCTTAAGTCCATCAGCAGCTAGCTGCTGTGCTTGTGCCATAAACATATCGAAGTAGAAGGCTTTCACTTCCTCTGTCTGCTATGGCAGGGCAGATGAGGGCACTGGCAAAAGTAGAGAAGAAGAAGAAGGGGTAGGGATGATACTGGTAGTGGGGGTGAATTCAATCTCACGGATGTTAGAACAAGGTGAAATGAAGCATGTTTTTCCCATGGTGGGGTCAAAGATAGGATGTCCAGGTGGTTTTCTTGATTTTTTACAATTGTGGGAAAGATGCCCAATCTCCTCGCAGTTGTAACACTTGCGCATTTCAGTTTGTTGGACTGCGCAAGTGTCCATGGGAGCACCACAACCCAGTTGCAGGCCGACCTCTGTGTACCTCGGTTTGGCTTCCTGCCGAAGAGGGTGGCTGCTCCTTTCCAACCACATGTTGGTGAACTTTTTCCAAGTTCCACTGCTTCATTCTGCCACATTGTGAGATCGTTCACAATGGCAGGTTTTCGAATTGACAACTGAAAGTAGATATTATAGTCGAGCTTTTCCTTGTAAGCTCGGAAGGTGCTGACGGCCATGGCAGAGATGCCAGCATTGATCCTCTACACCTCAAACTGTTGGGTGAAAACCTCAACCAGAATGGAGCCCTGGCACAACTCCATAAACTTTTTGTATGCGTCTTCTTTTAAGACATCAATTTGAAAAAATTCCTCCACTTCTTTTTTGAGACCCACCCAAGCGGGCCATCCTCCTGGGTTGTTGGTACCAGCCTAATACTTTTCTATGGTTATATGGGCAAAGTTTCCAGCTTTACCTATCATTCATAGTAGGATAGTAGTAGATTTTTGTCAGCAGTTCAATATGTCGTGGTATTGGACCTATGTTTTGATCCTGATCCACCAGGAGCAAAAAGTAGAGTGGTTACCGACCCAGTAATCTGGTTTGGTGATTAGTTTAGCAGGGAATGAGGATGAGGAGGCGGAAGCTATGGGTGGTTGCTGGAGGGAGAGGGACGTTTGCAGTAGTTGCTGCATCTGTTGCATTGTGTTTAAAATGTCCTGCCATGTTGGGGTAGGGGGAGCAGTGCCGGACATCATTATTGGCAAAGGTGGAAGGGACAGTGAAGAAGAGTGCAGGGTCGGAGAACAAAGACTTTGCAGTGACCTGCTTTCTGAGGTTGATGATATTTCAGATGACAGGCCTTCTTTACACAAGGCTGGCGTTGATGGCGGGCAGGAGCAGGCTCAACTGCAGGGACGGGAGTGAGGGTGCGCAGATGAGTGGGTTCTGGCACTAGAACAAGTGTGGGAGTGTTGAGGTCTTTGAGATCTTCGAAGTGGATGTAAGGATGGTAGGTAAGGTTGAAGTTGTTGGCTGGGGGTTGGTCATTCGGGTCAAAGTTGTCAGGGATGTTGTCAATGGTGGGGACGGGTGTGGCTTGTCGGAAGTTATAATAGAATTTGAGAGCGTTAAATTCCTGACGACGTTCAGCACGATATAGGAAGTGAGTTCGTATAAGATGGGATGAAAGGCAACGTAGCAAAGTTGGGTTTCAGAGCAGTCCTATTCAGGTGAAACTGGATGTGAGACCTTCGAGTGAGACTAAACCTGCTGAGTATCTGCAGGTTGGATGAGCGATGATATTGAGACAATAGTGCAATGGAAAGTGTCAACAAGGACATGAAGGACAATGATCAATGTTTCAATGGGGATGTAGATGGTAAAGACATGAAGTATCTAATAATGAGAATGATGCGGCAAATGCAATAGTAGGAGTGGTATTTGAAAAGTACAAGGCCCCATGAGGGAGAGTCATACAAGTGAATAGGACTGAGGAGCAGACAACGAGTAGGTATGGTTTATATATGAAAGTAAGGAGGTTTAGGATAGGTTGTCTGAGTCCTAAATGATTAAGGGCCAGTGTGAGAGATAGAATGTTCAAAAAGAAAAGAAGCAAGATAAGGGAAACATGTAGAGGGCAAGATATCCATGTGGTATAACCTCATAGATAAGATGAGAGTTTGGATTGGGTCTGGACTCAAGGTCATGTGGTTCCTATAGTCACATCCAGAGATTACATGACTGTTATAGTTCTGGACCTCACGCTACGTTTTTCACATTTTATTCATCTCATTGTACTTAGCAACTTTTCACTTTTGCAGTCACGTGACCTAGTCACATGACTTGACCCCTATTAGGATCATGTGACTTTCCACTCTTCCTCGTCACATGACTTCACACGTGACTGTGGGACAACACGTGACTCAGGTCCAGACCAAGTCTAGACCCTCGTCTATCTATGATGTCACGCCTCACGGTTACCTTGCTGTTTCCTCATGTTTCCTTATCTTTGTCTTTCCCTCACCGGCCCTCAACTATTTAGGACTCAGACGACCTACCCTAAACCACCATAGTATCATATATATACTGTTCCCTCTTGTCATCTTTTCCTTAGTCCTATTCAGTTGTCTACTCTCCCTTGGGGGCCTGGACACTTTGTTTACCATTCTACTTCTCTACCATTGCACTGTGCTGTCTCATCCTCGTCATCAGATGCTCTGTCGATTTTACGTTTCAATTCCATCATTATCTTTTACCATTGCTCTCATCGTCGTCATTGACACACATCTCCAACAAGTCGTCTCTATTAGTTCCCGCCTCATTCCTGCGAATATCCAGGTCTAAGTCATCCAAGTCTTCATCTGGTTTCACTTGAATAGGACTCCCTGTTCAACTCCTTACTACGTTCTCTCCCTACATCATCTATGCAAACTCACTTCCTATACCGAGCAGAACGTCGTTAGGAATTCAACGCCTTGGAATTTTACCGTAACTTTCGCCTTCACCAAGGAACACCACCATCCACTCCATACACACTCAAGTTGGAAAACCCTGACAATGTTGACCCCAACGACCAGTTGCTGGGCCCATTCGAGTTCACCGACCACCCCACTCCTCGCTCTCTCACGCCTGAACCTGAGCAAGTTCAGGTGCCAGAACCCACCCCATTCTCGCAGTTTTTCTTTATAGAACACCTCCGCACCCCTTCTCCCATGCCAGCAGTAGAGCCTGCTCCTGTCCGCCACCAACGACAACCTCGAGTTAAGAAAGCTCGCCACCCAAGATACTTTCGGCCTCAGAGAATGGTTCCAGGAGAAGTTCATGTGCTTCGTCCCCAGTCGACCCTGCGTCGCCCATCCCAATATCTCTAGCTGTAACACCCCGTTCCTCTTCTCCTTCTATTCCACCATCCTCACCTAGAATGTCTAACCAACCTGCGGTTCCAACATGGCAGGACCTCATCAACACCATGCAATTAATGTAGCAAACGCTGCAAGCATCCCTTGCTCTCAATACTGCCCCTCCCGCTTCCTCTTCATCTTTCCCCGCCAAACTTATCGCTGAACCAGGCTATTTGGATGGCAACTGAGCCACCTACCATACATGGTGGATCAAGATCGAAATGTGGGTCCAGTGCCACGATAGCATGGACAACAGACAAAAATCTGCCGCCGTCCTTCTCTGGATGATGGGTCATGCCGAAAACTTCGCACAAATCACAATGGAGAAATACGCCGCCGGAACAAACAATGCAGGTGGTTGGCCCAGCTGGGACAAACTGAAAAAAGAAGTTGAGGCCTTCTTCTGCATTGACGTCTTGAAAGAAGAGGCATATAAAAACTTTATCGGACTGCGCCAAGGGTCTATGCGGGTCGAGGTATTCACACAGCAGTTCGAACTCTATCGAACCGATGCCAGGATCACTGCCACCGCCAACAATGCCCTCCGTGCGTACAAAGAAAAGTTGGATTACAACACATACTTCCAACTATCCATCCGCAAACCGGCCATAGACGACACCCTGGCCAAATGGCAAGCCGAGGCTATCAACCTCGGTAAAAAATTCAACAACATGCATTTGGAACAAAGTTCACAACCGCTTTGAAAGGAAGGCGGTCAGGAACCAAGGTATACGGAGGTCGGCCTCCAACCAGGTCGAGGGGCCCCTATGGACACATGCGCCGTCCAGCCAACAATGGAGATGTGCAAATGCTATAACTGCGACAAAATAGGACATTTGTTGTGCAACTGCAAAAAGCCCCATCGTCCTCGCAGCCACCCAGTTTTCGACCCCACTACCGGTCGTACCCACTATGTTCCCCGCATCAACATCCAAGAGATCGAACTCACTCTGACCACCAACATCTCCCCCATCCCCTCTTCATCCGCTCCCGCGCCTTCCGCAGCGCTCTCATCTGCCCCGCTGTGGCAGACAGAAGAAGCAAAGGCCTATTACTTCGACATGTTTACGGCACAAGCCTGGCAGCTTGCTGCCGAAGGACTTAAGGGAAAAGGCAAGACCAAGTGAACCAGGGAGGTGCTCACTCAGCTACGGATCAATCTTCTTCTTTCTCTTACGCTTCTTCTTCTCCTTCACATAACCGTTTTGCTATCTTAGGGGAGATGGACGGTGGGTTGGTAGGCGATAATTCACTGAACTTTGTAGTATCATCAGTTTCTTCCTTGCCTTCAGAAAGGAGCGTCTCATTTGAGCGCGGTGCCCGAAGTAAAAAATAATGTGCTTAATTCTCCAGAAAAAATAAAAAATACTTTTATTAAATCTTTTTCTTTAAAATCCTCCCTAGCTAACCTTAACCATAGAGTCATCCCCGATGGTGACGAATTCAAAATCACCACCGACGTCTACTTCAAAAATAACAACAAATGGCAAAAAACAACAGAAAACACACTTCTCGACTCTGGCGCCTGCCAGACCTTTGTCGACAAAAAATGGATACAGTCACTAGGTATTCAAACCAAAAAATTATCTCTTCCTCGTTCTATCTCTAACGCCGATGGCTCGACGTCATCACACGGCAACATTACCGATTACATCTCACTCGTATTATCTTATCAAGGGCACTCTGAAGGAGTCGACGCCCTTGTAACTAATTTGGGCACTCACCGTATTTATTTAGGATACGATTGGTTTAAATGCCACAACCCCCTCATCGACTGGGTTGAAAAAACAATCAACTTCTGTCGCTGCACCCGTAACTGTGTTACGATCAATGCAGCAAACCTAGTACACGGCATCTGGAATGCCTCAATACGTTCTATCGAGGAAGGTCTTGCAGAAAAGGTACCTTCACAATATCATGATTTTCTTGACGTTTTCAGCAAAAAAGAGTCACAACGGATGCCGGTCTGCAAACCCTGGGACCACGCTATCGATCTAAAACCCGACTTTGTACCCAAAAAGTGTTGGGTAATTCCTTTCTCCGATGCAGAACTTGAAGAAGTTCGTAATTTTATAGCCTCCGAGCAAGAAAAAGGCTACATATGCCCTTCCAAGTCTTCTCAAACTGCGCCAGTATTCTTTATTCTGAAAAAGACAGGCGAGAAACGTCTCGTCATGGACTATTGTTATTTAAACGAGGGTACAGTAAAAAATTCTTACCCTCTTCCCCTCATTTCAGCACTCATCGATCGCCTTAAAGGCGCAGACAAATTCACCTGCCTCGATCTCAGGTGGAGATACAACAATGTTCGCATCAAGGAAGGCGACGAGTGGAAGGCAGTGTTTGTAATGCTGCTCGGGGCCTACAAGCCCGTCGTAATGTATTTCAGCATGACTAACAGTCCACCTACTTTCCAACAGACGATGAACGACATTTTCAATGACATGTATGCTGTCGTCATCATCTACTTGGACAACATGTGTATTTATACAAAGAGTAAGACCAACAATGAACATTCTGAAGTCGTCAAGGAAGTTCTACGCCGTCTACACGAGAACGACCTTTATGCGAAACCCGAAAAATGTGTTTTTAATGCTGACAAAGTTGACTTTCTCAGCATGCAAATGAAAAAAGTGGACGCCATCCTTGATTGGCCAGCACTCACCAAACTGAAACATCTCCAATCCTTCCTGGGACTTTGTAACTATTATCGACGTTTCATTAATGGTTTCGGACAGATCACCCATCCCCTTAACAATCTCACAAAGAAGAACACACTTTACACCTGGGGGGAGGCACAGCAAAAAGTGTTTGATACGCTCAAAAAACAATTCACTACCACGCCACTCTTGGCATACCCCAATTCCTCCAAAGACATGTGCGTAGAAACCGACGCAAGTGACATCACCACCGGAGCGGTACTATCAGTCTTAGGGGAGGATAAGTCTTGGTGCCCGTGCACTTTTCTTTCACACTCTTTTTCTTCTGCTGACCGCAACTACCCAGTCTACGACAAGGAGTTGCTTGCAATCATATGTGCTCTCGAGGAGTGGAGTCATTATCTCATTGGAAAGGCTAACTTCGAGATTTGGACAGACCATAAAAATCTCGAATACTGGAAAAAGCCTCAAACACTTTCTGGTTGCCAAGTGCGCTGGCATGAACTCCTCCAGGAATTCAACTATACCCTAATTTACAAACCCGGCAACACGAACGGTCGTGCCAATGCTCTATCCCGTCGCCCAGATCATGGCGACGCAGTCGATAAGTTAAATGAAAACATCACTGTCTTTCCTTCCGATGTTCTTCGCTCTTCCTCTTTATCTATCCCCGTCAAACTAACCTCCCCCAATGCCCGTTTGTCCTCAAAGGGCTCTTCCTCCGCCGCAGGTTTTGACCTACACTCTACTGAGGATCTTGACATCCCCGCCCACGATCAGAAACTCATCCCCACCCGTGTCAAGATCCAACTTCCCCTCGGTACCTATGGCAGAATTGCACCATAATCAGGCCTTGCCTTCAAACACAAAATCGACGTCATGGCCAGAGTCATTGACGCTGATTATAGGGGAGAAATTGGTGTAATTCTGTTCAACCATTCCAATTCCTCCTTCCACATCTCTAAGTTTGACCGCATTGCGCAACTAATTATTGAAAAAATAGAAAACCCAACACTATCAGAATCCAAGACTCTTGACGAGTCAGAACGAAACAACAAAGGGTTTGGCTCTATGGGAGTCCAAGCCATATCTTCCACGTCTCTTACTCCTAACTTTGAAACTAAATTATGTATGGAATCATCTAGGCTCAACATCGATGCAGTAAACGAATACAAATACTATGCAACGGACAGACTTTTCAGAAATTCAAACAGCATTGTTTTCGTGCCCCCTTCCCTTCGCAACAAACTCATTTCTATTTTTCACGATTCTCCAGTCGCAGGCCATCCTGGCCATGACCGAACCATTTCTTCCATTCGCAAATTTTACTGGTGGCCTGGAGCCGCCAAAGACATTTCTACGTACATCAAACACTGTTAGGTATGCTCCCTCACGAAAGATTCGTCAAAGCCACCAGCAGGAAAACTTCTTCCCTTACCTGTTGCTTTCCACCCATGGGAGGACATTTCAATTGATTTTGTAACCAGACTTCCCCTTTCACTTGGCTTTGATTCTATAGGGGTTGTCGTGGACCATTTTTCCAAAGAAATCGTTTTATTTCCATGTATGAAAACCACTTCTTCCTCGGACTTAGCTTCCTTATTTAAAGACCACGTTTGGTGTCTCCACGGACTTCCTAACACTATTCTTTCTGACAGAGGACCGCAATTCATCTCGGAGTTTACCAGAGAGTTGCTGAAAGTCCTGGGCATACAGCAAAAGCTGTCTACAGCATACCATCCACAGACAGACGGACAAACGGAACAGATTAATCGGGAGATCCTCGCCTACTTATGGGCCTACGTGGCAAAAAACCAGAATTCTTGGGCATCGATGCTAAAAATGGCTCAATTCGCACATAATAACGCTATCTCAACAGCAACCAGAACTTCGCTGTTCACAATCACACGAAACTACGCACCTCGCATGGGATCAGAACCCACAACGTCCACTAAAACCCCTGGGGGGTCGTTTGCTAAAACCCTCAGACGCTCCCATGACGAGATACGCAAAACACTAAAGAAAACATGTGATCGAATGTCGCACGCACAAGAATCCAAACGTTCCACCGCTCCCATATATTCTATAGGTGATCTCGTCTGGCTCTCGACAGATCACCTTTCATGCAGCTCATCCCGCGGCCCCCCGTCCTATCTGCGGGATCTCTGAAGACCAATTCACGTCTCTCTTCTCTCTGTTCGGTCCCTCCTATTTGGAATTCACCAATTCGAGACTGGATCTTGAAGCTGGTGAATGGGGGGTAGTGTTATAGTTCTGGACCTCACACTACATTTTTCACATTTTATTCATCTCATTGTACTTAGCAACTTTTCACTTTCACAGTCACGTGACCTAGTCACATGACTTGACCCCTATTAGGATCATGTGACTTTCCACTCTTCCTCGTCACATGACTTCACACGTGACCATGGGACAACACGTGACTCAGGTCCAGACCAAGTCTAGACCCTCATCTATCTATGATGTCATGTCTCACGGTTACCTTGCTGTTTCCTCATGTCTCCTTATCTTTGTCTTTCCCTCACCGGCCCTCAACTATTTAGGACTCAGACGACCTACCCTAAACCACCATAGTATCATATATATACTGTTCCCTCTTGTCGTCTTTTCCTTAGTCCTATTCAGTTGTCTACTCTCCCTTGGGGGCCTGGACACTTTGTTTACCACTCTACTTCTCTACCATTGCACTGCGCCGTCTTATCCTCGTCATCAGATGCTCTGTCGATTTTACGTTTCAATTCCATCATTATCTTTTACCATCGCTCTCGTTGTTGTTGTTGACACACGTCTTCAACAAGTCGTTTCTATTAGTTCCCACCTCATTCCTGCAAATATCCAGGTCTAAGTCGTCCAAGTCTTCATCCAGTTTCAGTGACAAGGAAGAGCAGAATGTCACGTAATTGGAAAAAGGGGTAAGTCATGTGACTTGGTCATGTGACTATGAAAGTGCAAATATATATGTACAATGAGTGAAAGAAAAGTGAAAACATAGCGTATAGGTCCTGAGCTACAACACATATTCATGGCCATTGGTAAGAATGTCTTATTTGCTATAGTGCTACCTTTATTCCAAGGGTTGGTTGTGTGGATGGTGAGATCATGGAGACACTGTGGGAATTGCTAAACATTATCTCCCCATCAGTGAGAGAAATGTCAGCTGCATATCAGCAGGAGGTATTGGACTATCAAATGAATGACTCAAACTTTCTCAAAATGGTGGTACTAATGGTCATAGGCTAGCTATTGTGGCAAAAGTTCAGTATAGCAATAGCTGCCATTGCTGAATCACAAGCAGCATTTAACCAACTTGATAGCATTGTTCCAAAAAAAGAATGAAAGAAATATATGTAGTTGTCCACTGAAGTAGATGCAATGAACCATCAGATGGTAAATCCTACCTTGATGGATATATATGAAATTCAGATAGAGAGAGGTAAAGAGGAGCAATTCTAATAGATGAACACTCACAATTGGTGATTAGCAGCAACTATGAAGGTTATAGAATTGAACCTGCTTTCACAAAGGACAGGCACATGGCAGAGCAGCCATGGGTTGGTCAGATGGATTGTGGAGGGCCTGTGCATAAAGAATGTTTAAATTGCTCTCAGATTGCAAGTCAAAGACCTTGAACCAAAGCCAACCAACACATAGCTATTGGCAATTGCATTAAAGAGGGAGCAAGTCAAATCTAATATCTCATGATTCAACACATGTGCATTGGAGTTTATTGAAAGTCTCATTAACAAGAATGAGAGCCTGATCAAATTGGCCAACTGGGCATTTAGTGATGCTGACATCTTTGATACTTCTGATGACATATTTGGTAAACCAGCGACACTCACTAGAATGGCTGGTGGCAACATGGTTGTAAATGTGGAGGATAGTATGCTATTCCTCCTCTCTGTGCTTGGCCAAGAGAAATGCCTAACATCAGACCTTCAGTGATTGGTAGAAGAAGACTTAAAACTAAGGATCAGTTAAGCAAATGATACTTTGCAGGAGTTGCACCTCACTCTTATTGACAAGGCAATCCTATTCTGCACTAACATTCAGCATGTCAAAAGTCAGAGGACAACAATAAGGGTATGGGCAAAGGTAACCAGTGTACAGAAGATTATATACTGATTTATTGGCAATCCTGTCAGCAACTAATGACCTTGGGTACTGATATGCAGTAGACTTGCATGCACACTATTAACCATTGATAGTTAATGATTTGAAGGTAACATCAGCAGTTGCTGATCTTAATGCTCATAAGCAATAGCATTTTACATTAGCATGGTTTTGGTTAACTGATATTCCAGGAGATACAGAGGTGGATAACTGGATGTCAGAATATATGTTTACTGATTTGTCAATGTTCAGCTCCTAAATAGTGGTTCTCCAGTTTACAGAGTACACTAGCTTTGAGTGAAGGCATTACAAGACCATTATATGGAGGAGGTGGAACTGTTACTATGTGAGTGCAAATGGACCTACCACTTCTTCCAGTATAAAGACAATGATCTCAAATAGCAAGCCCAATTACAGTAGCAATGGAGGAGAGCATGCAGAGACTAGCAGCATATTGGAAAAAGCAGGCAACATTGTATTGCAGGTTGGCAGAAGATGCAATTGGATACTATCAGGAAATGAAAGCTAAGGTTACTTAGAGATATACTCTATACTATAATGTTCTCTCTGTTTCTTGCCTGAATGAATGCATTCTCCATTGGCATGTGAACAATGGGGAATAAAGACACAGCACAGCCTGCATCCAACAATGGATAATTACCACACCATGCTGGTTATTGTGGAATGTGGACACTAGCAAAGGCAATTGCTAAGTGGAGTCAATGGACATAAATACAAGTATGAAACACTAGATTGGTGATCATTTGCCTCCTTCATCAGGAATTGCTTAATCACATATTTGTCACTGGTAATTTGCAAGAGGTGTTCATACAGCTCCTTTTAGTTGCCAGAATAGTCTACAGGATGCTAATTAATGCTGACCTTTGTAAGGACCAGTTCCCAGCTATCCTATCCAATATCCCCATTACTGAAGATAACTCTACTCTATTACTCTACATCAACTGCCTGAAGGATGCTTGGTGGACCACAGATGCACAGCCACTGTCAGCATCAATGGGACATCATGGAGATACTCACACAGGCACAGTAAGTCTGAAAGGGTATGTTGTTAGGTTTTACTGATCAGTAGAAGGTCATTTACATATGGTAGACATATAATCCTACCTAGGCATGGGAACCAATAATGCCAATAGAGCTGCTCAACCTGCAAAGGCCATTGGTAGCAGAGCTATTGCAGAAGAAGCGAGAGGAGCTGGAGAAAGTTGAATTAGAAATAACCATTGTTGTAGACTGGATGACAAAGTTGGAGGATACATTTGGTGTTAGTATTTTGTAACCAATTGATTGATGAATGTGGACATGTGATCATTTGAGGTGCATTAGTGTAATATAATAGGTAGGTACAATTCCAGAGATGACAAATAGATTACCTGAGCAACTAGAGTGGCAAGATGTATACACGTATATTGGTAGCTATAGTGATATCATCAATCACAGGGAAGAGCGGCAAGGGGATGGGCCTATCTGCATGTCAGACATATAATATAGCCAGCCACATGTATTTCAATACAATGAAATATACTGATGCCTGTGAAGTTTTACACTACACTCTAGTGCCACCTAGATAAAGGAGGTGAGTCTAAAACTAAATATCATTTGTGCTGATGACAATCCTTGATATCACTTTAATGTCTTATGTTTGGTATAGGTCTTTTTATACCTGGATGTGTTGGTATAAAGGGCATCCTTGAACATGGAGGACTAAAACTAGATTTAGGGCTAAAATGAAAAGGAGATTCAGATCTTGGAGGTGTTTGTGGAGGTGTTTATTGATTTGGATCAGCAGAATTACCACATGGAACTACAGTTGGTATGTAAACACATGTAGGTGGTTTAGAGTCTCGTTAGGGGCAGGTCTATCTACTTGATCTCTGGACCAGTACAGAAAATGGTTTTCATCAAAAGTGGCATTAGTAGCAACAATGACTCTGTGCTTTTCTTTTGACCAAAAACACCAACCTTTTGTGTTAGATTTATATCCTATGAATGTCATTTCCTTAGATTTGGGAGACAGTTTATCCAGCCATTGTTCTGAAGGAATGAAAACATATGCTTAGTATCTGAATACTCTAAAGTATATGTATCAGATTTCTTTCTATTGAATACTTCTATAGGAGTTTTCCAGTTATGAAGATGCATGGATTGTCTATTGTACAAATGTAAAGATGTCTCTACAGCATTTTGCCAGAATGCTTTAGGGAGGCAAGCATGCTGATGCATAGTTTCTGTCTTTTCCATAATGGTTCTATTAAATCTCTCAGCTCTACCATTTTGCTAAGGAGTGTAAGGGACAGAAGTCTGATGAGTGACATCTCAGAAAGTAAGGGACATCTGAAACTCATGACTTATGAATTCTCTCCTTTACAATTTGAACATATGGAGGTAGGTGTGTGATCAGTGAATGTCTCAGCTCAAGAAACCATGTTACAGAAATTAGATAAACAATCCAGCTTGGTCTACAAGAAGAAAAGTAAGGCATACCTAGAATAATCATTAATAAAAGTAAGAACATACCTAGCACAAGAGTAAGGTTCAACTAGAAAAGGACCCATAAGGTCCATATGCACTAGAGCAAGTGAACAGGAGGTCCACTTGTCAGAGGTAGAAAATGAACAATCTGGCATCTTTCCTAAAAAAACAACCTTTACAGTGTGAGTTGATTGTAGAAAGAGTAATAGTAGGAACATTGGATAGGTGGGTATGCATATGATGTGGGCAGCATTGCTGTCAAGAATATGACACAGGTAACTCTCAATGAGTTGAAATGAAGGGTTGAAGGAGTGGATGGACAGTTGATGATGACAGCAAGGACACAGAGGTCCAAATCATGTCAACCATACCTCAGGAACCTAGGTCAGCAGGCCAAGATAGTAAGTGTCTGGGCACTGTGGCCATAGGCAAAGAAGCTGCCGACAAGGAAGCTGCCATAGTGGATAGCTATAACATTAGTGATGATGAGAATATCAACAACATGTATGTGCAGCCCAAGAAGTCAGTCCTGTGATGACCACAAAGAAGTTGCAAACATCAGTAAAGTCAACTTACCAAGTTGCACAGAGAGCTCTGAGGCTTACATAATGGAAATGGTGAGCATAGCTTAGCCAAACTCATTAGAGCATCACACCATCCAGAAAGACCCTGTGGATGCAATGAGTGATGACAAGCATCATTCAAACACACCCACACAGTCCTATAAGGCAATGAATAGTGCAAGGACAGGTGGGGGAACCAAATGGGTTGAGGGTGTCAAGGTGGTGGAGTTGAAGGGGCTAGAATTCATTGTTAAAAGAGAGGGAAGAGGCCATGAATGAAGATGGTGATGAGAGCTATCATCCAAGAGTGCCTGAGGAACTCCCAAATAAAGCACAGGAATATGCGTGTGAACTTGAAATGGTTAAGGTCAAGGTTGAGCCATATGAAGATATTATGCATAATAGCACTGATGCAGAATATTATGGTATTGGAATATTCCAGTTAGGTTTTTTATTTTTATCTACCTTTATTCTTTTTACTTCACAGTAGTAGACCTCTACTATTTATACCTCATGATGGTTAGCAGCAAACTTGTCATGTATATGCTTGCTACAAAATGAAGCTTTCTAGGAGTATAAGTGATTTGCAGACAGGTGAAAAAAAATATGCCTATTATTGAATATTAATATATAGCTAGGTCTAACCTATTCATCTTATATTTTGCAAGAGATATAAATATGGATTATTTATCTTTTTTTATATTGAGATATACCATCAAATGTAGGGTTTAAATGATATTTATAGCCCCATCTCTTTCTGCCATTTCTGGGTATGGGTTTTTTCTTTCTAGCTTTGGAACATAGGCTATCTATGAGTGCAAATGACCCCTCTTTAGCCTCAACAGCACTACTGTAGCTCAAAAGGACTATGATAGAATATCTATTAAATAGCTGGATTTGCACAGCTAGATTGCACAGTAAGCAACTAAAGAAAGTGCTGAGTGTGGAACTCCTAATATTAGCTAGGATACAACTCCAAAATGCGCAGAGTGCTCAATCCATCTCTAACAGTGCATCCTATGTGGTATCTGATAGATTGTTGAAGACTTGTCATATAATCTGAAAACAACTTCACAATCTATCATAGAAATAGTTGGAGAAATACAAAACTGGATGAGGTGAATTGCCAAATATGACAGCCAGGTGGAGAATGCTCAATCATATTTCTGCTACCAAAATGGTCTCCCATTTAGACATATGCAATAGTGAGGCTTTCAGTACTGATGAAGATAGAGATGAGTGTTGAAGATGGATTGTGTAGTCTGTGCATTTTGCAGTTGTGTCATATTATGGTACATGTTTGTTATTTTATCCTAGCTAGGTTTAAAGTTCCACACTTACTTTCTTTAGTTGCTTTCCAAATATGCTTGTGCTCACTTTAGTTGCTTACTGTAGACTCTAGCTATGTGATTCTAGCTGTTTAACAAGAGGCTCATAAGGATCATACTGCCCAGCCATTATTCCTTGAGTCTTGCAGGTCAGCTGGATTCATCCTATAAAACCAGTGAAACCAGCATTAGTTCTGGGAATATGCATAGTAGATTGCCACATGCATAGCATCAGGTTTAAATATGTTTTGTCTAGCTAGTGGGGCTTTATAGGGTTTTACATGGAAAACATTGATGGTGGAATAAATAGATATGGTGGAAGGGAGGACAAAGGTAATGGTATTAGGGAGAATGGCAGAGATACAGTAGAGGCTAATGAATTTCTATGTTAATTTATGGGTGAAGTAAGGAAGAGAAAAATGATCATAAAGAGCCAGATGAGATCATCAATAGAATACTCAGAGGCAGAGTAGCATTTGAATTCTTATGTGTGGAACATTTGATCCCATATTTTTTGAAGCATAGCAGCAATTTGGTCATGCACATGGTCAACCATTTTAGTGAATGACCCTCCAGAAGTCATAATGGAGTTTGTTGGCTCCAATCTCATGCATGGGGAATAATTATGTGTGACAGAGAAAAGGGAAATACTGGTGGCCATGGTGATAGCAGAATTATGAGCAAATTGTGCCATTTTGAGCTATGATGCCCAAGAGTTCTGTTTTTTGGCGACATATGCCTGGAGGTATGTGAGTATCTAAGATCCATCCTTATTGACCCG
>JBBPQR010000113.1:0-18484 GCA_038092615.1 Boletus sphaerocystis | reverse complement strand
AAATCCTGTGCTCTGCGCTTGACTCGAACAGTACTCGTCGCAAGGCGCAAGTTTCCGTGCCGCGATGGTGGCCAACTTGCAGAAAAATGGGTTTTGGTCCCCCGAACTTCTTTGCTACTTCGTGGCTGGAGGTATCGCGGGTGCTACGTCTCGGACAGTCGTAAGCCCGCTCGAAAGGCTCAAGATCATACAGTGAGTGATATTTGGATGTCTTTATGTGGGATGATGCCTGATCTTGTAAACATTCTAGGCAAGTGCAGCCTCGTAGTTCCGGTGGCCAGTACAAGGGAGTCTGGCGCAGTCTTGTGAGAATGTGGGAGGAAGAGGGTTTTGCAGGTTTTATGCGCGGTAACGGGATCAACTGCCTGCGGATTGTGCCTTATAGCGCCGTGCAATTCACGACTTACGAGCAACTAAAAAAGGCTAGTGATCAGAGATGATGCTGTTCGACGACTAACACCAGAGACAGCTTTTCACTAGGCATGGGACCAAGGAACTTGATACCCCGACACGGTTGATTAGCGGTGCATTGGCTGGCATTACCTCAGTTTGTACGCGATGCTCTGCTCCCATTCACTGGCGCGTTGACATAGACGCATCATTTTAGGCTCTACATACCCTCTGGACCTTGTGCGTTCGCGTTTATCTATCGCCACGGCAAGTATATCCCTCCAGAACCAGTCAAATTTAGCGAGATCCGCGGATTCTGCCTCGTCCATTGCAGCTGGCTCTACCCCGAGAGCGCGTTACTCAAAGGCCGATTTATCAGTGCTTGGTATGACGCTCAAAGTCATGCGTGAAGAAGGTGGTGTTCGTGGATTGTATCGCGGCCTTGTTGCAACGGCAATGGGAGTTGCTCCCTATGTGGGGATCAATTTCGCAGCATATGAGGCCCTGCGTGGTATCATCACACCGCCGGGTCAAACAAGCATCGCTAGAAAACTGGCCTGCGGTGCCTTGGCCGGTACGAAGTTCATCCGCACTCGATTTCTGCTCGTACTTTATATTTTGCAGGGTCTATTTCCCAAACGCTGACGTTTCCGTTTGACGTCCTGAGAAGGAAGATGCAGGTTGTCGGCATGCCGGCTGGAGGGATGGGATATCAATACAGCGGAGCGGTGGATGCGTTGAGAACGATCATCCGGAGCGAAGGAATCCGCGGGCTATACCGTGGCATCTGGCCCAACTTGCGTGAGTCTGTCATGATCGCATGTACCGACGTCTAACGATGAGATTGCAGTGAAAGTTGCGCCCAGTATAGCGACGTCTTTCTTCACCTACGAGCTGGTCAAAGACTTTCTCCTTTCTAGTTAGATTTTAAAAATAATAAATAATTCGTATTTGTAATCCAATATTATCGCTTTCTCTTCGTCCTTTCCACTCGTTCGTCGTTGTCGCGCTCGAAAGCTTGATTGATGGGTCTCGAACTGTCTTTTTGATTGATCTGTATGGTAAGTCGGTGATGCTTTTGCCGTCACTGCAGTGCCTCGCCCCTTCCTTTCATACTGACGGTCTTGATCGCGCCTTTCCGCTGTAGCACCGTGATTATCTCATTTGGGTGATCCTCGAGTTCATATCTTGTCTGGCTCGATCCACCTAGCTGCTCTCCGTGCGAGAAACCCCGGTTCAGCCAGGAATACCTCATGGTCCAGAGCAAGCAATTGTCTTCCACGTTTCCGGCCTCGCTTTCGTCCTCATTTTCTTCGTCAGCTGCTCCGTCCATGGTGCCACCTGCAACACCCCCATCTCATTCAGGCATCTCACCCGCCGATCAACTCCCTTCACCCCCTTCCACCACGTTCAAGAATATCTTTGGTATACCTGCTCCCACCCACCGTCCTCATTCCTCCTCTTCCTCTCTTTCAATGGGTCAGGTCGTCAGCCGACCTCAGGTCACTACCTCATTGTCGCCATCATCAACACCCTCTTCTCTGGGTGCTTCGGCGTCGAATACCGGGAGCAGGCTCAAACGCGCTTTTGGCGGGCGTCGGAAAAAATCAGACACTGTAACACCATCGTCCGCAGGACTTGATAAAGCGAAGGAGCCACAAACAGATGAATCATTGCATGGATCAACGGGTTCTACGTCACGTCAGCTCGGAGCAAAGCAGCTCACCCTCCAGCTTGCCCAACATGTCTTTAGCAAGAAGTCTGCTCCTGCTTCCCCTGCGATGAGTGGTTTCAGTCTACCGCCGCCGCCTCCACCACCCAAACTTGCTCATCAGCCGACCACCTCGTCATCCCATCTCACATCAATTAACACCAACATGGACAAACGCATCTCCATCATGACAACGTCTAGCCCCATAGTGCCAGCACTAGATTACATGAGGAAGAGTGACGAACACGCGGAGCAGGTCGGATCAAGGGAAAACGAAAGGAAGGATCTCGAGCGGTCAGAATCCAAGGATGTCCGCAGGAAAAGCGATTCCACGCTGAGCCTCCACACCATCCGCCCAGCTTTAGGGAGCAAGACGCCTCGCCCCGTTTCGCTTGCAGAGTCACTGCAATCCACACATACCATCGTACCCATAAACAAGCGCTTGAGTGCGCTAATCACGGATGCAGAGTATGTCATGGCTGAGGAAGAGGATAGGTCAAGAAACGACGAAAAGGGGCGAGCGTTTAGTCGTGCCTCTCCTGCCTCGTCGTTGCGTCTCAGGGATAGGCGGTCACAATCTCTCAACCTTGGCCCTCCTCTTTCTTTGATGGTTTCCAGTCCCACCGCTGCGAACGCAACAATGAGTCTGGAGACGATAACGGTGACGCTTCCGAGGTCAGCATCGGAAGGACGTGAGTTGGAGCGCCTCGCCACCAGGGAGTTGGCCACAACGACATCCTCCTCGTTGCCTGCGGACACAACCAGGGACTCCGTAGTGCGACATGCTACCGCCATTTCCTTCTTGGAACGAACTCTACCGGACCTTCCTGATACCCCACAAAGAACTCCATCATCATCGCCACAAGTTCCTTCCCCCCATCCTTCATTTCGTCAGACGGCTATCAGCATGACATCAGGCTTTGCCCCGGCCGCAGGGCTTGCACGACGTGCTGTGGAAAGAATGGGTCGGGTTTGGGGTTCGAAAAGTTCGTTTTCAAGTCCCCTCACGTCGCCGCTTGGTGAGTCATTCAATGGCCGCACCGGGCCACTATCTCGTGCAGGTTCAAGTCACGCGGAGCCTACGCATCATGGACACGGGAGGAAGATTCGTCACAATCCACAAACACCCTCTGTTAGTTCCACTACTTCGTCTCTGTCCGATCACGAGGGACCACAGCTCGGCAAGTGCCTTCGGGGGCCTGTTCGTGTGTCATCCTCGGGAGGTGTCGATGGCGGTTTGGTTTTCGGAAGAGAGCTCAAAACATGTGTAGAGGAGACTGCGATAGACTCTATCCTGAGCGTTCTTCGCAACCAGAACATGGCACCTGATGACCGGGAGGGGTCAGTCCCTGTCCAGTGGAATTTACCATCAGCACCGTTAGAAAGCCGACATGTTCCTGCGTTGGTGGTCAGATGCGCACAGCATATCCTTGCGTGGGGTGTCCAAGAGCAAGGCCTTTTCCGGTAAGTACTGCGCACGTATACTTTTAGGTCATGAAGATTCATACTTCGCATGATAGTGTCAGTGGTCGTTCATCGCATGTAACCAAGCTTCGTGCCGAGTTTGATACTGGCAAGTGCCGATGATTCGTGGCCTGGATCTAAGATTTATTGTTCTAAACGCAGGGGCCGATTTTGATATCGTGCAATCTAACCCTGGGGACTTGGACCCGCATGCGGTCGCTTCTGTATTTAAGGCCTACTTGCGAGAACGTGAGTGATCTGGTTGGTTTTGGTGTCGTCTGTGACTGACATATCCATTGGAGTGCCTGAACCCATTCTGACAAACCAACTGATGCCCTATTTTGATGCTGCTATGGCCTCAGAACGGTTGACCAACAACATTCAGGACCCACCCCTGTCAGACAGCATTCATAGACTCCGGAAACCCCCGTCACTCTCAACACTCGGTATGCCAAACTTGGCCGAAGCCCATCCGCCATCCGACTCCCTTCGTGCAGCTTTCTCGTCTCTCATATCTCGCCTGCCCCAGGAAAACCGCGACTTACTCTTGACGGTAACGGAGGTGATCAATCACACCGCCAGGAGGAGCTCAGAGACGAAGATGCCCCTCAGTAACCTGTTGCTTGTGCTGCGTCCCAGTTTGAAGATGAATCCATCGCTATTACAAGCGCTATGTGAAAGCCAGGGTATCTGGAGTAGTGTTGATCCATGCAAAGAGGCCCTGGACGACCTGGATATGGTTGCCGGAGAAACCCACCAACCCCCCGTTGGCTTTTCAGGAGTGGGTGTGTCAGATATCGGAGATGCCGCCGAGATAGCCCCGCACTTGAAATCACCGAGCGATGACAAACGCTTTATTCGACCTCTTCCCAGCCTCCCTACAATCGATGGTTCGACCTCTATTCCATCCTCTTCGTCGCCCTCCGAGCCTTTGGAACCACTTGTTAGAAGTTACACCGGAACTTTTTATGTCCCAACTGACGCTGAGACGTCGTCGTCGTCATTCTCTGCGACGGACGATGGCTCATCGGTTTCCCATTTATCACAGAGTGGTCGCCCGATTACCCCCACATCTTTGAATTTCAAGTTGACTAACCCACCTTCTCTGTCATGTTCAACGGATTCTTTGTCCGTTCCATCATTGTCATCGGGGTCACCTATGCAGTTGTCCAAACCACTGACGCTCGTTGACGAGTGCAATGAACAGCACTCCTCCAACACACCCCATTCTCCCATCATTGCAGAACCTATTCCTCTCCCGATCCCAAGTTTGCGGCCTACTCAAACACCCTCGGAAGCCCAGTTCCAATTTCCCGGACCACGAGACAGTTTCATTCGAAATCCAGTCGTACATCGTAAATCTACCCCCTCCATTTCATTTTCTTCTTCTATCTCGTCGGAGGCCCGGTCAGCCTCTATGGCTTCTCGTGCCAGAAGATTAAAGAAGCCTTCGCTACACCTGCTGTTTTCCAAACATTCTGCGTCTCCCGTTTCACCATCTCCATCACAATCCCCTGCAATTTCCAGTCCTCTTGTGACGTCACAGGAGGCTGCTTTACGAGCGTCTTCCGCGTCCGAGTCCTCTCCTGAGTCTATGGAAACAGCACCGCAGTCGTCCCGATTTAGCTACCCGCCGGTGTTGAATACAGCGATCGATGAGTCTTCAATTTCGCTTGCGTTAGGCATCGAAGATGAAAGTGAAAAACATGCAACTTCTGTCAGGCATGCCACTGAGAATGGCATGCCGAATTTGCAGGGATCGATAGGACCTGGGACACCTCTTCGCCGTAGTCTTCCAAGGGAGACTAATAAAGATGCCCAATTCCACCGCTTGGACATTAATCTCCCGGAAGAGGAATCGTTTGGGGAATATAACTGGACACAGAGCGTATTGATGGCAGCTGGGGGACCGGCATGGTGACAGGGCTTACTCTTCTATGGACTTGGTCTATACACGGACTCTGGTCGTCATTAAGATCTGCAGGCGGGTCTCTACATAATGCTCGTAAAACTTCGCAGCTTTAATTAGTTTAGTTACTTTGACTTTACCAGCCTACCCTCCAACCAATACCCGTTTTCACCTGATTTGGACATAAGATGTAGCCCAGATAAGAACGACTCAGATTTGAACTCTGTCTGTCACCACTACATACCACACCACAACTCATGGCTTCTAGCTCGGTCAGAGCGATACAAGACAAGCTCTTCAGAGGCGCCCCGGGATCCAGCGACTCAGACTCTCGCGACAACCGCCTCACTATTGAGATTCCCAAACTAGCAGCATCAAGACCAGAGCCCCCTCCAAAGGTCTCAAAGGCGAGTCCACGTGGTCCCAAAGGATCACATGGCGACGCCATCAAAATGAGCTACCGCCAACGGTTAGGTGATAAGTTGGGCGCCAACTACCAAGGTGTGGAAAGGTATCGTCTCCAACAGGATGATATTCGGCTTCGCCATTGGAAACGATGGGGTCCGTATCTCAGTGATCGACAATGGGTAAGCATAACCTAGCAGGACTTCCACACTTGATACTCATGGCAGTTGCTCCAGGCAACGGTTCGAGAGGACTATTCGGAAAATGGTGACGCTTGGAGCCATTTCCCTCACGAACACGCACGATCGCGTGCCTATCGATGGGGCGAAGATGGCATTGGCGGCATCTCGGACAACCACCAACGACTTTGCTTTTCACTGTCGTTGTGGAATGGCGAGGATCGTATGTTGAAGGAACGTCTTTTTGGCGTCACAGGTCATCAAGGGAACCACGGAGAAGATGTCAAGGAACTCTACTATTATTTAGACTCGACACCTTCTCACTCCTACATGAAATTTTTATACAAGTATCCCCAACGCAAGTATCCCTACGAAGAACTCGTGACAGAAAATGTGCACCGGGATCGGAATGTGGCAGAGTATGAGATCCTAGACTCTGATGTCTTTGAAGACGACCGATACTGGGACGTCTTTATGGAGGTTCGTGTCATTTGCTCCCTCTCCGAGACACTTGCCTGAGCCATTTCCCGCAGTATGCAAAGGATGAAGATGACCCGAACAGCATTTACGTGCGAATTACCACTTACAATCGCGGTCCGGAACCTGCAACGCTCCATATCATTCCCCAATTGTGGTTCCGCAACACGTGGTCTTGGCCAGCTGTTAAACCCCCGATGCCGTCCCTTGCTGGCTCCGTAACGGATAATGATATCCAATATATCCGGATAAGACACCCGACTATGGAGACCTACTTTATGTACTGCTTACCCTCCCCACCACCTGTCGACGCCGAGGGCGAATTCGTCACGGATGAGGATGATGTCATCCAACCCGAACTCATTTTTACGGAGAATGACACCAACTTCCGTCGTCTTTATGGAGGGCATAACATGTCGCCATATGTCAAGGACGCTTTTCACGACCATATTATTCCGTCGCATCGACCCGTATCCGAGTCCAACAGTTCGATCATCGCAAAAGGCGATCACGAGGTGGCGCCTGACGCGCATCAGTCGATCCCTTCCACTCCACAGCATTCCCCTTTTGTCAATCCAGAAAAACGAGGGACAAAGTCTGCGGCGCATTATGTTTTCCAGAACGTTCCGGGAAACGGTGGGTGTGCTGTTGTACGCCTAAGATTGACTCCGCAGTCTGTATCGAAGGTCCTCAACTTGGAGGACGAAGGTGCCTTTGACGGTGTGATAGAAGAACGACGCGAAGAAGCAGATGAATTCTATAATTCGCTTGTCTTCGGCCCAACAAGCGACGATCTTAAGCAAATAATGAGGCAGGCCCTAGGAGGTATGTTGTGGACGAAACAATACTACCACTTCATACAAAAGGAGTGGATTGAAGGCGACCCTGCTCAACCCCCTCCACCTCCGGGACGTAAACAGATTCGCAATAATGTACGTCGTCATAATCGATTAACAGTCCGCATCACACCCCTTGCCAGGATTGGCGCCACATGCACATCGACGATATCCTTTCCATGCCCGACAAGTGCGTATTCTTATATATTGATTTGACAACCCCGATAACAGATTTTTCCAGATGGGAATACCCATTTTTTGCCGCCTGGGATACCGCCTTCCACTGCATACCTCTTGCAGTCGTCGATCCTGCTTTTGCTAAGAAACAATTAGATTTGCTGACTAGGGAGTGGTACATGAAGCCAGACGGGCAGATCCCCGCGTACGAGTGGAATTTCTCGGACGTGAATCCACCTGTACATGCGTGGTGAGTACGGTTTCCGCCGAGTTTGCATAGGCCATCGATTTGACAAACGTCAGGGCAACGTTTAGAGTTTTCAAGATAGAACGCAAACTTACAGGACGGGAAGACATACCATTCTTAGAGAGGGTTTTCCAAAAGTTGTTACTCAATTTCACGTGGTCTGTAGTATGCGTTCACGGGGAGTTCAGCTGATCATGATTTTTCTCTACAGGTGGGTAAATAGAAAGGATTCCGGGGGACACAATGTCTTCGAGGGAGGTTTCCTTGGACTCGATAATATCGGCGTTTTCAACCGTTCCGAACCAATGCCAACAGGGGGGAGTTTGCGCCAGGCGGACGGTACAGCTTGGATGGCGTTTTATTGTTTGAATATGTGAGTTTTCGGCAACATATCTTTGCAGGTTTCCTTGATGGTATCCAGGTTGAATATAGCCCTTGAGCTTGCGAAGCACAATGCAGTGTATGAAGACATCGCCTCCAAATTCTTTGAGGTACGACCAATTGTCCGCTGATGTTCCATCTGCCTGACCCGTTTCAGCACTTCATCTTTATCGCTGATGCCATGACATATATGTCAGGGGACAATGAGCGGAGCCTTTGGAATGAAAAAGACGGAATGTATTATGATGTCATTCAGTTTGGACCTGGCGATTCGATTCAGTTGCCTGTGCGCAGCCTTGTTGGCCTCATTCCCCTTTACGCAACCCTAGTTCTCGAGCCTGCTGTGCTCAGGCGGTTTCCAGGTTTCAAGAAGCGTATGGAATGGTTTATCGATCACAGACCCGAGGTCTCGGCCCGGAATATGGCTAATATGAAAGGTAATGTGATACCCCTTATCCCACCCCCGGTTTTCTCAGTAGCATTGTATAGTCAGTGGGAAGGGCGAACGACGCTTGCTCGCGCTGGCCAGCAAGGAGAGACTTGTCCGTATCCTAGAAAAGATGCTGGATGAAAACGAGTTCTTGAGTGAACACGGTATTCGGTCGTACGTCAGGTTGCGAGGCTCTTGCCCATTATCTAATGGAACATCGCTTAGTTTGTCGAAGTTGCATAAGGATAAACCTTGGGGAATGGATGTCCATGGAGAGTGGCATGAGGTCAGGTACTGGCCTGGCGATTCACATTCCGGAATGTTTGGTGGGAACTCTAATTGGCGTGGACCAATCTGTGAGGCCCAAACACACTCCAGGTGGCAAGAACTCACGATCTACTCAGGGCTCGCTGTCAATTTCTTGCTCATCGAAAGTCTTCAGAGATTTTATCAGTATTATGGGGATGACCTTCAGGTTGAATGCCCTACCGGCAGTGGCGAATACATGAACCTCGTCGAAGTCGCAGAAGAGATTCAACACCGTATTATCCACATCTTTGGGCGCGATATTGAAGGAAGAAGGGCGACCAATGGTGGCAATCCAAAGTTGGACAGGGATCCACATTTCCGCGATTATGTCTGGTTTTACGAGGTGAGGATTATCCATCACTTTCATTCATGGTTACTGACAGCGCTGTCGTACCAGTTCTTCCATGCAGATAATGGTCGAGGGCTTGGAGCGTCGCATCAGACAGGATGGTGAGGATGAGATATTACGCATCTCGATTTTTATGACTCATCTTTTTGCCAGGTCGGGGCTAGTCGCCTATCATATCTTGCAGAGCGGGGTGACGTGCCGGTTACCCAGAACACCACGGAGTAAGTTTCCTCTACCAAATCCCTCTCTATTATTGTTGACCGTTCTGCCAAAGCACCCCGGAGCCTGGTTAACCACTACTTTGATGTAAGTGTTCCGAGTCATGTCTTTCAGCCCACTGGCACTTAATCACGCGAACATAGGAAACCATTGATGGTCACTCAGAGTATGGAGATGATGCTCGCTCCCTACACAGTGCCATGAGTGGCATGGACTTGCATAGCCTAGGGGACCTGTCGCCAGATGCGTTGTAGAGTCGCTCAGGCTGGGAGAGATCAGCTCTCGCTTAAGCGGTTGTTTTTTGGGTAACAGATAGTCATAATATGATACTTAAGACCCGTAGCAATGACTCTATCAAGAGCTATACATGACCGATGTTCTTCCATGTGTTTAGATATGATATTCAATGATGTCAAAGAATTCAAAGTGCGAAAATGACAAAAGAACAGATGGTCGAGCCTGGGCTGTAGACTCGCTCGGGGACCAAAGTACGTAAGAAAATCAGAAATTAAGAACGGATGGGAATAAACTTGACAATGACGAAAACGGTGTCGTGTGGAGCCTCAACCAAAAGTGAGAGCAATCGCAGCAGACGAACGCGATGTATCATAGGAAATGAAGGGGATAGCATTACCAGTGAATATGGAGAACCTATGTGACATACAGAGTGACTTGTCCGCCAGGGCGGAACGATTCAAAAGCCATCTGTACATCTTCGGTGGACCCAAGGGATATCAAATCACCGTCCTCATCCTTGTACTTCACCCTCAGTGGGGTGTCATCCCGACGTGGACCGCAAAGGCGAATCTTCTTTCCCACCTTGTCCACGAGCTCGCTGAATTCTGTAGATCGAGGGACTTGGATGACAAAGATATCATCCTGAAAATGGACTTTGACTTTCACAGAGAGAGGGTGACCATTATTCAGAGGCATGCTCTCAAACATCTGAGATCTCGATTGTCGGAGGCCTGATCCTGCCAATGATGATTCACTAGAACCGAATGGCGTTATCGGCGACGAACTGTTCGGTGACTCTTCTGATGAGCCACGAGTGGACTGGCTGGAGCCGCTGCCCCGCTTATTTCCCGCTATCGAGCTCTGCGATCGATGTGTCCATGCGGCGCTAGGAACGGGAGGTGGGGATGTTTGTGGAACATATGCACTAGGTTGACTTGCGCTCCTTGATCGGCTAAGTGGCAGAGCAACGGGTGCACTACTGACAGAGGTCGGTGTATCGGGTTGGTCATATTGGGTTGAGAGCTTCTGGGTGCTTAATTGGGTGTGCAAAGGAATTCGTGGAGGTCGAAAACCAGATCCGAAGCTAGCGTCCGTTCCACTCGTAGTAGAGCTCGTACGCGTGACTTGGCGGTAAGAGGGTACACCAGGCCCAGCGGCACCGGGGAATGGCTGAGTACCGTTAACAGGTCTCCATTGGGTGTGTGCATAACTGTTGGCGTCTTCTGCTCGAGCCCGGGAATGGTCATACACGGAGAAGGAATCACGATCAGGTTGAAGGATTTGTCCAGTTAAGCGGTGTGTGCCTAACGGAGTACCACGCCCTGATGAAGGAATGCTTGATGGTGGGTAATCTTCATATTCGTCATCGAGATCGAACTCGAACCCATCTGCGCAGACATATCCTTGGTAACCTCCGTTAGAATACGATCCAGAGGATGATGCCACAGAAAATTGCTCCTCGCTGGAATAGGGACCCGAGCGGTGGCGACCACTAGCTGGATGGGGCGGTAGGCTGTTTACGTATTGAGCGTGCGACATTGAAGATGATGCTCTATCGTGAGTGTAGGGGAGCGGAGAACGCTGGGTAATCGAAGGGGGGATGGAGGCATGGCTATTGTGTGTGACAAACTGCGAGATATTTCGATCGGAGGCCCTTCGACTTGCTACTTCCCTGATTAGTCTGTTGATTTGACTCTCCCACTGTTTTAACTGCTCCTCCGAGCGACAGCGGAGAGTGAAGTACTCCAAGTCATCATCACCTCGCCACCATACGGCGAGGGAGTATGGATTGACGGTGGAGGAACCTTAAGAGAATGTCGATTTGCAAGCTTCGAAATACGATATTTCCATACGCACCGATTGAGTTTCTTGGCGAACTTGGAATGGCCTGGGTGACATTATTCAAGAATATACGACCTTTTAAAAGGAGTGGAGTATCCTTCTTCTTGTTCGGTACCCCTGGGACAGACACGATGGGAGGGGTAGACTGCTTCTTCAAGATCGAGTTGTTTTTGCCGCCCCTTTTACCGCTCGGTGGTGGTTGGAGTGCCTCCTTGCAACACAAGATTATCTTCTCAAATAGAAAAACGTGGTACTCCCGGTCAACCTCAGACTTGGTGACGGTGAAGATATCGTCGAGCAGCAGGTTACCAAAATTGGACAAGTGATGACCCTTCCAGTCTTTGACGCGACCTTCGAGATTTCGCACAGTCTGGTTGTTCTCCGCGCGACGCTGTGCCTCGTTGATCTTGTCTGTTATCCGCTTCGCTGCGGCAGAACCAGCCTGGAGCTCCTCATAATATGGATAATCAACAATTGTCGATGCTTTGACTAGGGACTGCAAAAATAAAATGAAACGATGCGTTCAATAAAAGAAAAGATGACTTACATCGAGAAGCAGTGGATACTTGCAAATTCTCTGGACAGGTTTAATCAGAAAAGCAGGCAGCTCTGATTTGGCGTTGATCAAATTATTGTGTACCTGAAAGTGGAAACATCAGAGACGCTATTTTAGGAAGCAACTGATGTCGCCCGTCGTCACGCCAACCAGGCTCCGCATGGAAACGAGGTCGGCGAGGAGTCGACATGAGCAAGGACAAGTCCACATACCGACAAGTTTTGCTCCTCTTTTATCATGATGTCTGCTGCATTAGTGTAGTTGGCGCAGTAAGGTTCATAAACCGCAAACTCGTCTTCCTATCAACATATGGACATGAAACACATAAGCATGTGTTGAGCAAAAAAAAAAAAAAAAGGGAATGGTTGGGCTCACGTTCTCAAGAAAGTGCAAACCCCAACGTTGTTCTTTCCAAGGCAGTTCGGCAGTGCTTTCGAGGCGAATAAGGAACTTTCTCTGGAAGTTCAATAACTTGTTGAGACCAGGGAAGAGTAAATGGATGGTATCCTGGTCTATTGTGTTGCTGTGCGACAATGCAGTTGCATATTTCTGGCTCGAGTGAGTGGAGGATAGCGAGATGAAATAGAAGGACGTGTTACCTGCATGACCTCGAGATCATGTACATATTTCCGTTCAGTTTCTACCATTTCCCTGATAATATTATTTCGAGCGGCGTCGTGTGCACTCGGTGCAACGGTTGCATTCAACGCGTTGTTGGTAAGAGAGTCTATGGACTCTTGGGAGGAGAGGAGAGAAGGAGAGAGAGGAGCTGGCTCGAAAATGTCGGAAGGCAACAGGTCGACGAGGGTAGTGACAGTGCTGACCACCTGAGATATGTCAAGGACACGAATCAAGGCAGACCAGGCAAAACTTCGTACCTTGACCAAGCCGTCGGTGGAATGACGATCCCATAAATCGGATACCGTGAACCGTTCGCAATTGTCTATTTCGGAGAGTCTCATGGCGAATTTGGCAATTGCACGTTTCTTCTCCTTTTCGTTGGAGAGGTCGAAAGTGGCAGGATCGGTACTTATCTCGCCGATAGGACGAGTCGGGGGAGGAAGCAGGTTGAAGAGAAAACAAAGGGGAATTCCGAGAGTGAAGCAATCCCAAAGCTGTGTGACTGGATCGGTGGACTGACGAAGGTCGCCGTTTGGGGAAGAGAGGACGAAGAAATGGGAGAAATGTGGGATGCGCATGAGACGAGCACGCAAGGATGAGCATTGCTGGTAGAGAGAGGTCGATGCGGAGGCGGCCTTGTTGAGGATGTTGTTATTAGCGACGGGTGTTTCAATTACGAGGCCGGGGTTGGATACGATTGACTTTTTGCGGCCGGCGACGTTGGCCATCGTGGTGGAAGAAGAAGAACGACGACGATGAAGTATCTGCGAATCGGCGGGACAAGATAATACAATTTGAGACTCCGACTTTCCATGTTGATGTTGGCCGACATGCCGATGGATAAATTCAATGTCCGCTTGCAGGACTCCAACCACTCCAATTTTTGATACCACGTGACCCGATTTTTTCAGTTCTCTTCGCACTTTCTTCTATCCTGGCCAAGACCCATGGCACCAGCCCGCTCTACCAGACGCGCCCACAGCCAAACTGCACCTCCCCCCCTCACCGATCCCCAACATGCCGCCCTCTTCCTCGAGCCCATGATGGGCGCACCCCTCACAATCTACATCGAAAAAGACGTCGACGACAGAGACGACCTCGTGGACATCATCACAGTACGTCCATTCACCCCACCCCGATCATCTCCTTCCATCCTGGACACAGAAACACGGCGGCGCCGTCTCGCCCAGCTACAGCGGCACCCCATACATCCTAGGCAAGTTCATCGATCTCACCAATCCGCACCACTCACCCCATATCAGTTGACCCCCACAAAGAGTCTGGTCAGAACTTGTTCCGCCAGTATGCCGGCAAAAAGGGCAAGATCGTCCTTCATTCTCGCTGGGTCCACGAGTGTGTTCGTGTCGGCGCGCTTCAGACGTTTCAGAACAATTGGGCAGGCTGCAAAGTGACGGGCATCGAAAAGTAGTGCCCCCTCACAATCCATCGCATCATCTAAGCTCAGTCTTATTATAGGGTCGATCCTCCACCCCCTCAGAATGATCCCCCCTCGTCTACTCAAGTATCCTCATTGCCACCCATCCCCCCTCATCCCCAGGCCATCGCCACCATGCAGCCAGCCGACCCCCTTGTACATCCACCTCCACAGGGCTCGTATGGCTATCCTGTCTATGGTCACCCCATCCAGCCTCACCCTCGTGGTATGCAGCCCCCAACTGCAGCCCCACCTCAATCATGGCAAGCTCCGAACGCCATCGCACCACAACAGGCTCACATGGCACCACCTCAACCCTCGGCATTGCTCCCCCGTCCTGCGCAACCCTATCGTGATGGTCCATGGGTCACTGGTTTTGAGCAACCCCCACCTCATATGGTAGCAGGGCCGAGCGGCCCGCCTTATGGCTATAGGTATCGGGATGAACAAACAGATTGGGCAACTGCGCCTCCAAACGATTACACGTATGATCCGGCAACGGTTAGTCTGCAAGCCAGATGCCCTGTGCCATGTATTCATTTATCCCACAGTATGAACAAACCTACGAGCAAGCTCCTCCTTACATCCATGATCCGGGCCCGTCGACTGCTGGCTCATCCAATGCACCTGTCGACAACTCTGCCGGAGAAAAATCTCGCGGTCGGAAGCGGAGCCGGAACCAGGCAAGTTTACAGTGAATCCATGCAGCCACATGTGTCTGAGTCCTTGATAGGGCACTCCTGCCGCGCCACCCTCTACTCTTGTCCTCAATCGAAGGAATCCGCCTGCTCGTTCTCCTACGCCACCAAACCGCGTAATCAAGAGCACATATGGCGGGAACCTTTTCACTTCGGACGATGTTTTGTATCTCAAGCGATACATCGATTACTGTCAGGAGCAGGGTCTCGTATTAAGGTTTGTGCATCATCACTTGCTGTAAATCAAGTCTTTTAAAATCATTCCCAGTTTGAGGGAAATATGTGAGAGGATAGCTGTCAAGGTTAGTAGCTTTGTCCAACATAAATGTAAACCAGCTCACGATTCGCACGTAGGCCCCGCACCATACGTGAGTGTCACTCTGTGTCCTACTTTTACCCTATCGAATGACTTGTATACAGATTTTACTCTTGGCGCCGGTATTGCAACAAACACCAAATCAGACTTGGTGGCTATTCCATGGACCTTGGTGATGCAGTGACTACTCAGGAAGAGGGAGAACAAGAACCGAATGAAACAGAACAACTCCGAGTTGGTACCGGACCAGGGATCATCGCAGCGGCGCAGCAACGACTACAACAAGAAGGTCACCAACCGCGTAATCGATCTCCCACTCCCCCGAGGGCATTGTTTAGGAGTACGACTGGTAAAGGAGTTGCGTTCACGGAACAGGATGTCACATTTTTAATTCGCTTCATGGAATACCGGAAGTGGGTCGAGTGCACGGACGACGATATCCAGTTTGCTTACTATCATCTTCTGTTATAGATCTCAGGATCGTTTCGACATGGTGGCGTTCTGGAAAGACGTTGCTACAAAGGTCATTCATCCTCTGCAAATGATGTCTCTCGCTCATCATCATCATCATCACTCACAGGCACCACACCATTCTCGTGCATCATGGATGAAGTTTTGGCGTCGCCACAAGCACGAACTAAACAGGACAGAGGGGGATGATCCTCTGCCGCAACCACCCGAAAAGAAGATGCGATACTCTCGTTCAGACGACATTCTTCTTGCCAAGTATTTCTTCACAAAACCTGAGGGCACGTCGGATAAGATATTCCAAGCGTTTGGGCGACTGGTATGCATTGCTTGGATTTCCTGCAATTACCAGCCAGTAAACGCCATCATTGTAGCACCCACACCATCCTTGGAAAGGATGGCAAGAACATCATCGGATACACAAAGCAAAGATTGACCACCTTATTCAGCGATTGGCAAACGGAGAGAATATCGATGCCGACGACAACGCAGCAGATTCGGAGGTTTGAGATTGTCTTGGACTTCAGACGGCCTCTTGTACAGTGTAGTATACTGGACGAGAGCTCCAGATCATTCTTTTTATCGTACACTCATTCCGGTGCACATGGTTAATGTAATCTGATACGCTCGCCGAGCCGCAAACCCGCTTGCCACTGTACAGCTGGCGCTAATATGCTGCCATCATGATACCTGACATGAGAGCGCTTATCTTGAAGGCGTGGTAACGATCGCCGTCCCAGTGATCTTGAGGTCTCCAACCCCCCGCCAGTGAACTTGAAACTCGGGAGTCAACATGACGGAGTACATGACACAGGAACAAGTAGATCAGGCCAGTGTTCAATCGTCGTATCGTTCCAACTCACTCCGTGACGATATACGTAGTTTTATCGAGACGGGTGAGTGAAACTCGTTCGGTCATTGCTTCCGCTAGTGCCTCAGCTGCGATTGACAGTTACGTTTGCGTTCCAAACTTCTTGTCGCAAGAGGAGGTTTCGTGCCTCCTCCAACGCTCGAAGGATCTATTGGCTGAGTTCAGATTAGAAGACCACCCGTTTGTGAGTGTTCGATCATCATCGGTTGCCACAGAAGAGTTACTCCTTGCGGGCCGTTGACCAGACAAAGTTCACTACATCTGACAAGAACCACGTTGGCGACGACTATTTCCTCAACTCGGGTGATAAAATCCGTTACTTCCTAGAGGAGGAAGCCGTGGATGAGACTGGCCTGCTTACAAGGGACAAGACAAAGGCAGTGAACAAGATCGGGCATGGTGCACCGTTACCTTGCACTGGGGAGCTATTTTTCTTACATGACCGACTCATGCTCCAGCTCTGCACGTGCTTGATCCTGCCTTCCGACGGGTGACCCTAGAGAATGACAAGTTGAAAGCTATTGCGAGGGACCTCAAATTTCATCACGATCCTGTCGGTGAGCAAGCTTTCCATCTGCATCGGGGGAACTGCGATCGTTCAATAAATTTTGTTGTCTTCGCAGCCCTTCAATCGATGGTCATCTTCAAACAACCAGAGATCGGCGGCGCTGGTAAACAGTTTTGTATCTCGAGCACGCCGTTGATCCTCACTAACATCTTACTTGCTAGTTCCTGAACACATGGATTCGTGAGTCACTTGTGAATGTATCATGGTGTTAGCTCACGTTGATGCACCATTGGGTCGCTCCAAGGTCTTTCCTTGTGCGTATATATGTCTCTCGAGGTGTACTCTTTCGCTATTCTGACTGCTGTTCCAGTATACCTCGCCTCCAACTGCCCTCGGATTCTGGATACCATTGGAAAGGTGCACGACATCCAATGGCGCACTTTCGTTCCTACCAGGATCGCATCTGACCACATCAATCACGAAACGTTTTGTACGTAAGCCTGGAGGCGGCACTTGGTTTGAAGAAATCTGCCCTCCCCAGTCGAACGCAAAATCTTCAAGCACGACCACAGATTACGTCGTACAAACCTGCGAACCAGGTCGGTTTGTTTCGTTGTATACACAAAACTGTCCTTGACGCCGTTATCGCAGGAGATCTAGTACTGATCCACGGCAATGTATTGCACAAGTCCGAGCGAAACACGAGTAGCAAGACTCGTTATGCATACACGTTCCATATGATTGATAGCCCTCCACATGCTCACTATGATGAGAAGAACTGGCTTCAACCAACGCCATCCATGCCGTTTCCAAAGATCCTCCCAAACGCCATTACCGATGCAATTCCAGGATGACTCAGTATCTTGGCTAGTGGAATTGTATTTCGGTAGATGCTGTGTATTATCATACAGTCATTACCTCCACCCGACCGCACTCCTTCACTCTCTCCGGTGTCAAGTTATAAAGCTCATCGATTAGTGCAGGCAGGAATGTTCCTGACCCCTGTACCTCGGACCGCATTGCGGCGCGTTCCCCTGCAATGGTAAGGGCCAAGATGCTTTTAAAGTGTAAGCTTCAGGTATGCAAGCAGCTGGGCAAACGTACCCCCCAACCGCCCCCAACAACGTGTCACCTTTTACAAGTTTTGCTACACCATCTTCGTGCTTCGCCAGCTCCCAAGCTCCAGCACAGAACGCAGCTATACAAGTACCCGCCAAGCACCCAGAACCAGTGATGTCACCCATTAGCCTGTGCCCATTCGTGAGTTTGACAACAGTCGTTCCATCCGAAACCCAATCGACGGCCCCAGTGAGAGCAACAACGCATCCTGATAATTGCACATGGATACGCAGAAGACATGACGTTTGCGACAACTCACGTTCCTTCCTTGCCAAGTCCCTGACAAATGCAGCGGGGTTAACAAATCCGACGCCAATGCTATCAACGCCC
>JBBPQR010000112.1:0-18555 GCA_038092615.1 Boletus sphaerocystis | reverse complement strand
AAACAGGGAGGTCCTTTGGGCCCATCTCACGAAATTCCTTTGGGTGCTCGTTCTTTATGGCTTTTTTGAGGGCTTCGATAGTACTCGTACTTGAAACTTGGATGGAAAAGTAGTCATCCATCGACTCCCCAAGCACCCAGTAGTGAAGGGTCATGTCTGTGGCGATGACAGAAGGCTTAGTTGCACGTGAACCTGCGAAGCAAAAGTTGGTTGGTCATCGAAGGGCAACAGAATACCTAAATAGGAACAAGGGCGCACCAGAGCTAGGTTCTTTGACAACGATGAGGTGCTCGGAGTCCACCTGAGATATTTTCTTTAGTCCATGGAGTTTATCTTTGCCATCAGGACTCCACTCCCGAAGTGCGCGTGTGACCTGATGAATACCACCGGGGTGAGGGAGGGAGAAAACTTCGAGCTTTCGCGCAGGTGTATTGGCAAACCTATCGGATGCCGAATCCTTTATAGACTGTTTGAGGGCTGCCACATTCCCTGTCTCTGAAACATTCACAGAAAAGATGCTGTCGACATCTTCTTCGTAGATCCAACAGTTGAATGTTGCCTGGGGTAAAGCCATGGGGCTGCGACAGCTGCTTTTAAACTCCGAAGGCGCGTAGGAGCATGCTGAATGTTCCGAACAGTCCTGCTTAGCATTGTCTGAACAACCACAAGAGACTCATGAGGCGGAGAGGCCGCTTTATATGTGGGGAGACGGATGCTGAGGCCGACCGATCTGCTCCCGGTTCTAAAGATTTCAAGATCGTAGTGTACGTGTATCCCCGGCCTGGGCCTTGGACGCTGCCAGTGGTTACATAAGCGACGGGCTTCTATTATGGTTCAAGATCTCACCAGCAAGCACCACTTCTCAGCTCGGCACCCAGGGATCCTTCCGCCGCGTTGCGTAACAGCTGTCCAGCTGCTACGGCTCAGAACCCTGACGCTTTTACTATGGTCCCACCGTGACGATAGCCAACGGTCATCAATGAACCAGACAATGAACCGTTACGTTCTTCTGCGGTTACGCAGTGAAGAAACAGCGTGGGGTGGGACATACTAGATCAGCAATACGGTTCTCTGCGTTTAATTCAATTTTTTGATTCAGATCCCGATGTTGACTCGATCCAAGTCGCTGCCCGACTCGTCCAACGGCGGCGATGATCGATGATCGGCTGTCCTTCAACTTAAAGACCTCTCCGTCGATGGCAGGCACCGCTGGATCTCGGTAATTACCTTGCTTACTCAAAAAGGAGACTTCTTTTCTGCTGGAGCGGCCGTATTCCAAATATCATAGAGAAATCGACAGCCCGTAACCGTGGCACATTCAGATGCGCAAGACGGATGCTCACTGGCGCTGTCAAAGACGAGCCCCTCCAAAAGGCACCGCCTTCCAAGTGAGCCAGTGGTCCCCAGCGCAGGGTACTGGCCAACTCAACACATTCTCGTACAGACAGGGCCACTTTCCTGCTTTCCAACTGGCAAAAAAATACCTGTTCTGTGTTCGGCCGGTAAACGAACACACCTCACTTGGAGTCGCTCATCCTAGCACACTGCCACCCACAATGACCACCGACAAGAAGCAGGTCATGCTCATCGACTCCGATTGGGCAGGGGTAAGTGGGCAGGCACGATATTCGCAGGCCTACCTCAGTAAGTAATTGAATGACCTACAGGCAGAGCGCGTACGTGCCAATTCACGAGGTCGCCTCGATGGGCCGCTATATGCTCCCCTCCGAGTAACTAGCTTTCCATTCAAGTGATTCTGGGACCGCGTATTCCCATCGCCTAAGAGTGAACTAGGTTCCGAGAGGCGCGGATCGGTGAAAAGTGATCAACCGGATCAGCCTGACCCGAAATGGCGCAGAACGTTCGGCTCAGTAAGTTGGTATCCATCCCTGCCAGGACTGCCGTGTTGGATCGACTCAGTGAGGAAGACACAAGCACTTTTTTGAGCCACGAGCTGACTCCGTGGCTCGGTCTGAGTATTCTTCAATCGAACGTAATGCAGAGTCTGGGAATTCTTACCTGGTGCTGTCGCCGAGGCAGCATCCCGGGGATGATCGCGCCAGGCACCGGAATTTGACCAAATGCTGGAGCAAGAGCGAAGCGAGCGAGAATGACCGCGATCATTGAATCAGGGCGAGGGCCTTGGTCGGAGGGCGGCGCGGCCGGAGACGGCTGGGAGCGGAACTTGGCAGGATATATGGGCCAGGAGGTCAACAGAATTGTTGATGCGGCGATCCCGGTCCCGATCTCGATCGTCGTTGTTGGATCTGCCGTCGCAGCAGGGGCCAAAGAAGACAATCAAACGCAGAGTGGGTTTAAGTAATAATGGTAGTCTCCATTGAGCGAGGGGAGGGGAAAACAGAGCCGGTCGCCGAGAGCTAGTCTACGAAAGGTCAGTCTGCCGTCATTGCTGCCGTTCAACGTTCAAACATTCACCGAGGGTTTGATAAACGTGGTCAGAGTCGGAAATTGCCAACAGACCGTCATCGACGATGCCCGACTAGCCCCGACTAGCCCCGACGTGACCAAAAAGTCTCGAAGAGTCTTCCAATGTCCGAACGCTTGACTCAGGAGTCAGAGTTGTGATATGACTGACGGGCCGCGTGGCGGCATGTCATGTCGTCACATATCGCTGATGGGTCATTGCTTAAGCTTCGAAATGTTGTAATGTTTCTTCCAAATGGCGTGAGAGGGGCGTTACATGATACATCGTCCACCAGCGTTGCTGCAGTGCATCGTACCCATGTACAAAGACGGGTTTGGGCCCCGCACAAGTTACAACTCGTGTACGACCCACTTCGAAAACCAGGTTACATACTCGGGCTGGGGGAATGCAATGGGAGTTTTGACCTGTCCGATGTTGCGACTGCCCTCATCTAGCTTCAACTGCAGAAACTCGCTAAACGTCCCTGGCCAGACGAGCCTTGAAACCAATTTCTGGAACCTGCCCACCCCCAATTCCAAGCAAGCGCTTCGTTCGCACTGCCTCGTCAAGGATGTGGTACAACGCGAGGGCGAGATCTGGCAGTGGGAAAACTTTTCGACCGCCCGAGGAACCATGGATAGGGTCGCTGGGGAGCTCGACGAAAAATGTAATCGTCACAACGATCTGGCGCGCATAAATGCTGCGATCCAGTTGACGAGAGTATTCGGATGGATGCACGACACGGCCGCCCGCAAAGCTAGGAATCAGTTCACCACATTGTCGAAGGGTTGATCACCGAACACATACGGCCAAATGAGCACACTTACTGGCAACGCTCGACCGCCTCCCCGAGAGGGTGTCGTCTTCCAAGTTAAACCTCCCACTACGACAAAAGTCAGCGAATAGCCTTGCATTGACGGCAAAAACCCACAAGTTGTGCAAGGGTGCTGATCGAATCAGTCCGGCTGACATCCGAGAACTCGAAAACATTGTTATCGCTCAGTTTGTACTGGTTCACATCGAGTGGGGCCACAAGGCGATCCAATCCATATTTCCGCGCACGCATAGCATGAGAATGTATCTTGATGGCAGGACGCCGGGACCAAAGAATTGTCGAAGCTACACAGGATCACGATGAAGAGAGGAAGGGACGGTGTGCGAAAATAAACGCACCAACTGGACCTACCAGACTCTAACCTCGCTCTGATCTGCCATTATGTTGCCTGAGTCTCCCGCTCTTCGGCGGAGGTTGAAGTCTGAAATTTGGAGTCACTCGGGAAAGACTTTGCCGCTGTCGTACATATCTTAGCGCTCTTTACTACGGTATGACATGTATGCAAACGTGAGTGTGACGGTTCGATACCGATGTGTACATATAGCAATTGAACAAAGTGCGTTCTTGCACCTTTACTTGATTCTTTTATTACGTCCAGTAAAACCCTCCTTTCTTGTATCCTCTTATCAACTGAACGTATGCACCTTTTTTTAGTCATCGGGACGAAGCTTGAACGGAAAAGGGAAAGAAAACTAACTGTATCGATGACAAAACCGAATGATTTCTTTCTGGGACAAGATTGATTGACAATGTGGGTTAGTTGGCAACTTTACCGAGAGGCGTCTTTGCCATCACACTGATCACCTCAAACAGGACCTACATCACCCACGAATCAGAATTGTTCCTTTCGGTACGAGAGCACAAGACTCACATCGGCAGCTGCCATGGTGGTCAACTCAGCGTTGGTATCGTACGCAGGAGCAACTTTGACAACGTCGGCAGAGACGATGTGAAGACCATCTAGGCCGCGCAAGATCGTGCGCAGTTCACGCGTCGACCAGCCTACACACACGTACATCGACATTAGTTGGTGCGACGCGCGTGAGGCCACGGGACGTACCCCCAGTCTCGGGCGTACCAGTCGCAGGCGCGAATGCGGGATCGATCGAGTCAATCTATTTCAAGGCATACGTCGTGAGTCGTGAACATGTTCTGAGACGAAAATAAAAAAGGATTGAAATGACGAAACGACGCACGTCGATCGAGAGGTATACCGGGCGGTCTTCGACGGTCTCCCGAATTTTCTTGATGATGCCATCGGTGCCTATTGACGAAGTGAATAAGAATAGGGAAACGGTGGGAGGTTCAAATCGTCAGGGGCAGGCAAGGTAGTGTCCGTACTCGACCTGAAAACGTACCGATCGTATCAATTTCACGTGCCTCTATCCTTTGGAACCCAGAAGTGTCGTCGTTTGCATAGTCCGCGGGACCCGACAGGGTCGTTCGAATCGCACCGTGCTAAAATCAAAGGATAAACTAGGATCAAAACGTTCAACAGGACATGTGAAGAAGGGAGCAAGGAAAGGAAAGGAATGAGAAAGGAAACGTGATACTTGCAATGGAGCTGCCATTCTTGATGAGACCTTCTTGACTCGCCCAGTAAAAGTAGGTACCGTGGTTGATAGCGGCTTGGTCTGACGGGGCGCCTCCAAATACGGATGGTTTCCAAGTGTCGAGGTGTGAGTCAAAGTGGATGACAGAGATGGGACCGTAGGCGGAGTGGATAGATCTGTTGTAGGATCGAGGGATTGTCAACACAACACGTTCATAAGGGAAAGGAACGAAACGGCGCTACGATACTTGCCTGAGGAGGGGAAGTACGATTGTATGGTCACCACCAAGTGTGACGATCCTTGGGTGATGTTTGCCATCGGCGGAAATGGGGACGAGTGGTTCGCCCGTTAGCGCGTCATGACCGAGAGGGGAGAATGCTGACCTGTGGAGGAGTTCCTTGTGGCCATCCTCGATCTGTTGGATAGCAAACTTGTTGTCATATGGTGTGACGGGGATATCACCGCAGTCGACGATCTTGAGGCCGGACAGGAAAGGGTTCACTTCGAGTGGAACGTTGCAAAGTCAGCCGACGTGATCCTGCGCGAATGCCGGCTGGGCCAAAGCGTGCACCAGGACGATATGAAGTGCCAGTGTCCTACAACAAGCATGTTGTTAGATCAGTTTCATACGTATACACTGCATGTTGGAGATTGCTTACAAAGGGAGCGCCGATGAAGGCAATATCAAATGTAGTATCTCTGTCTTTACCGAGACATTGCAGTCACGGTAACTTCGCAAACGTGGTAATGCCAGAGAAAATGGAGTCGGCAGTGACTGAGCTCATTCAGTTGAATATGAAACCCGAATGGTAACTCTGTGGAACAGTGGAACGTTTACCTTCATTGTCACCGGGGTAGGTCGCCTGATAGGGATACTTGAGGAATTTGTTCACCGTGCTCATGGCCATCATGTGCAATGGCGACACACCCAAGCGCGGCGGCGACGAGGACGGACAAATGGGACCGCATCTCGAAACTGTCAGAATTTCAAAATATGGCGCGTTCAAGTGGACAAGGGAAGATGTTAAGGCCGGGAGTCCGAGTAATCGAGCTGATGTTGGCTCTCTCAAAAAAAAAAGTGAGGTTGGCGTTCCAGAGCAAAATCGAGGGCACTAAAAAGGTTTCGTCTTGGGAAAAGAACATGGCACCTTGCCTCATGCCCCTACATCGTCCGAAGCTACGAACTCTCTTGGGTAAGACATCGCACTAGGTCCACTACTTTTTTCAGCCTCGAGGCAAACACATTGAGAAAAGTGAGGAACAGACTGACTCGGCCGAGAGATAACTCCGAATAGAAACAAGTTTGGTGTAGGAAAACTGCCACCACTCTTGATGTCGTTTACGCGCCGCAAGACCTCTATGCCATTGGCGTCAAAGGGACAACGAAGTGTTGGGGGCAAAAAATCTAACAAGGGAGGTCCGCAGAGAAGGGAGCCGCTTTTCCGGCATGCCACCTCCCTCTCTTTCTGTTGGACTCAGATCGGAGGCCGCGTGGCACAATGGACTTTAATGCTCGTTCGTTGTACGATTACACCGAGCACGCCACTTGTGCAGTCGCATTCAAGTACTATCCTACCCGGTCTGTAATGCGACCATTCTCCTCACCTAGGGGTCCCAAGCTCACGAATCTTGCAGAGGACATTGTCCCGGAGGATGCTTTGACGCAGCTGATTCAGCAGCACCGGAACCCATCCAGATTCTTTGGCGGGCGGCTCAGAAGGGTGGCCGCCAGTTCATCTCCAAGGGGTATCGTAGACGTTTGCGCTGGCGGAGTTCTACTGCCGACAAGACGCCTTGCCAGGAAGAATGTCTGACCACCGTCTGGTAATCCAAGTCCTTCCCTTCGTCCCCCGAGTCTCTGCCGCCATGAGCATCCCTTCACTCCGTTTTCGACTCCCTAGCGCGCGATGCAGCTGCCAAGGTGACATTTCTTCGATCACGAATGTCGCAAGGTATCGCCCTCCGAGTCTCTCTAATTGGTAAGACTGCTCCGTAGGTTGCTTAGTCGGCGGAACCCTTATCGCTCGATGCAGATTCTGGTTGCAATTAGAGTGTATTAGCGTCGGGCCTCTCGCATTGGCCGCGTTGGCGAGGAGGTTCCCTGCAGTTGTTGGGGCCGTCATCAGGATTTCCGATTTCCCCGACGGGAATCTGCGTCAGGGCCATGAAGTTGCACGCGAGAAGATCGCACACAATCTTTGCAATAGCTTCCTGTTGCTCGGTCAGCATATGAAGATCAGCGCCGTCCTTGTCCACCGACATGACTCGATTCATGTCATCGGTCATTTGACATAAAAAAACAACCAGGAAGGAAGCCTCCTTTACGTTCAAGATCTGGGGACCAAGGTTGTCGCCTCGCTCGACACTGAACTCCGACATCGGACCGATCCGCGGAAGGGGACATAGTATCCCTATTTTGGTGAGGTGTTTTCCTAAGTTACGTTGACACGTTAGCGAAATTTACCCTTCCAGTCGATCGATCCCACCAAAGGACTCTGGCCAGGCATGTAAACTCGTACAGGGTCGATCACCTTTCTGTCTCTCTGTCTCTCTCTGTCTCTCTCTGTCTCTCTCTGTCTCTCTCTGTCTCTCTCTGTCTCTCTGTCTCTCTGTCTCTCTGTCTCTCTGTCTCTCTGTCTCTCTGTCTCTCTGTCTCCCTCCCCCTCCTCTCTTCCACATTCATCGTTACATTTGCTCTAGTCTCAGCATCACAAGTTCTCTCGTCTCAAGCATCCCTACGATGGGCAGTGCATCGTTGATGGACTGCGTCCTCATAACCAACCGAAGACATTCTGAAAAGGTAAGTCCAGATTATTTATCTCCCGACAACGGGCTGACTCGCGCCAGCAACGATTATCCCTGCTGCCACACCGCATCACACTACACCATGCCGAATCCGCAGAGAATGCGTTCCTTTGTGAGTCATTATATAGCTTTTCGTCACATCAAATCTGACAGATATCTCAGCAGCATCGCACAACCTACTCGCCTCAAAACGTCTTTCATGCGGTCGATTTTTGCCTTCTGCAGACCCTGCAACGTCCACGGACCTTGATGTTATGGTCAATAAAGATGCTGGTGACTCGAGCGGACGTAATACATGGCTCCAAGATGCTGAAGACGCATCTGAGGGAGGCGAAACGGAGGATGCAAAGGACATCAGGGACGAATTCGAAGACAGTGAATATGGGTCTGAAGATACTGGTGAAACAGAAGACGAGTATGGAGATCTAGAATCCGGTAAACGCCATAGGAGGTGCCAACGTCGCCACCACGGCCCCAGCCAGAAGAGAATTCGCATGCAGGCAGAGAGGGGAGCAGCGGGTTACAGCACGAAGATTCGGGACACCACCTTTATTCGCTCGAACATTCTCAGCGCCAGTGACCCCACGTTGCATTGCACTTTGAAATCCCACGTCGACCTGTCTAAGCCTTGCCCTTCTACTCCGATTACCGACTGTCCGATCCTCACAAAAATCCGAATGTATTTTGGACCCTATGGCTTCGTCTGCGAGAAATGCGGTTACCTATATCCTCCAGGTCACCTCGGCCAGCACATTTTCACAAAACATAAAATGGATCTCGACATCACGTCCACGGGTAAAGCAAGGAAAATTCATTACGATCTCGTCGTCTCCCATCTTCTTACATCTCATGGAATTCCTGAAGGCACCCAGACCTTCGATCTTCCCGACGCAGTCACTGATGCTATTCCGGGATTGAAGGTCACAGCGGGGTATAAATGCCCAGACTGCAATAAGCCTCGGTGGTTTGCATGGAAATCGATGGGGACTCATTATCGGTATGACCATAAGGGGTTGGAACGTCCAAAAAGGAGTGATCTTCAGCTGCGTTACTTCATCCGGCCGTATAGGCTTGGTGATCCGAAAGGAGGGCGGTCTGAGCTCTCGGACGCGGTGATATTACTTCCTGAGGACTGGGCACCAGGTACAGCCCTTCCATTCCCACACAACGCTTCGACTGCAATCCAAAGAAAACCGTTGTCGCTTGCGCCATGTGCTCCCCACTTGGTGGCGATTGGATGGTACGAATACCTCCACGGCCTTAACGGAACGGACATGCAATTCATCCTGAAGTTGGTGGAGTTGCCCAACGAGAAGGAAATCACTGGCTTTCCCTCCAAGCGTGCCGCATTGGAGAAGGGCATACTGGAGGTGGACAAGATGTTGGCAAGTTATCTGGTGGACGCAAACCTATTCCTTGATGGATGCCATCCATCCGTAAGGAAATTCGTGACGTCTGGGTAAGCCATTCTTCACCATGCTCCAGTCGCTACCTGACTATTCCATTTCTCAGGACGAAAGCCCATTATCGGAACCTCAGAAAGAAAACATACGTACGGTATCGCTTAGTGATGACGAAAACTCTGTGCATGATGTTGCGAACCCACCACTTCTCTCGGTTAAAAGACAAATCTCACTCAAAACGTCTCGGGTCCTTTTCTGTCAAATGCTCCAACGAACAAACACTAGCGACTAGGATGCTCTACGACCATCTTGTTTCAGCTGATGGCCGATACACCACTACGTTCGCTTCTCAAACTGTCCCACTCCTGCACGACCTTCTCGTTTCTGTTGTCCGCCAAGAAATACATGTGCCGGGGAAGATGGAATGTCCGACTGATAGCTCCCTTTTCCTGCTGTCGCTGAGGCGTTCTCCTGAAGGAAACTTGCAATTTCAGGCAGCCAACCCATTGACAAGAGACTGCGCCATCATGCAGTACTGGTTTCTTACAATTGTAATTCACGCTGCGAGATTAGAGGTCGATGGAAAATGCAAGTTTATCCCTTTCAGTGGCGAAATCCTGGTGGTCATGAACAACACCGAGTCTTTGTCCTCAGGCCCACTCACCGTGTCCAAAGGGGTTACCAATGGCCAAACACCACCTGAAGCATTTTTAGGTAACTGCGACAGTGACGACGATGCCGACGAGGAGGAGGAGGAGGAGGAGGAGGAAGAGGAAGAGGAGGACGGTATGGGGGTAACTGAAGTAGAGGATGGACAACATGGGCCACTAATGAATGTTCTTCAGTAAGGATTTGCATGCTTACTGCATAAATATACTGACTTTGCACGATTCTCAGAGTTCTCCACCGAGAAAAACAGCGCTGGCTACGAACGACGCCTGGAAGCGACTACTTTACGCCGTATGACCGCTTCAAAGCAATCTGGTTCGATGCTGCCCCTACCGCGTTTAATGAAAGCTCCAGGATCGGCCTTGGGTTCCAGGCAGATGGTACAACCGTGGTGATCGATGCGGTTGGAGAGAGTCATCGCATCAACCTATCCAAAATTGGAGAGGAAGCCCGACGGATTCTATCTGAGGTGGAAGCCTCGGTTCTCAAGTGGCTCCCTGAAAAAGCGGCACATGTTCTCTCTCATTTCTATGATCTAGCCAAGTTTTCCGACGACCTTGGCGACCAACGATCCATCTTTTGTCAGCCAGAAAATGCTAAGCTCCTCGAAGCAAAGCAAAGTGCCGTGAAGGAGCTACTCTTTCACTCTTTTGATGGCAAAGAGGAGCGGATACATCAGTGGCTACAGTGCAACGACCGCATACTCTCACTATTCATGGCGTCTGTCGCTCTCACATGCGGGATCCCACCACGAGCTTTTCAATTTGCATCTTTGCAGTTTGACCAGTGCCGTGCATCAGGTGCCAGCAGAGGTCTATTTCTGATTGATGGTCATCTCGCAATCGGTAAACCTGTTGCAAAGCAATCTGGGAAGTCTCGACAAGAATGCTTGTGGTTCTTACCACCCTCACTCGCATCCTCCTTAATGTTCTACCTTGGCATCCTGCGCCCAATTATCATCGATTGTTTGGTCATCCTCCGAAAAGATGTAACACAACAAGATACCCACATCTTTTGTCGTACAATCCCCAAGATGTCTGGTTCTCATTCCTGGGATGGCGACGAGCTTAATCAGCGATTGCGTTTCCACACTACAAATTTGGACGTTGCTCTCTCCGTTGCCACCATACGGCAGCTTTATACAGCATTCTTTCGCCAGTACTTTCCTGGTCTTTGCGATTCTGGACATCAAGAAGACTCCCTGCTGGACAGACAATCGCAGCATCGATTTTATACTGGCAAGCGACATTATGGACAACTCACTGGAAATGTGCCGCGATCACTGGGAATAGACATCACAGAAGCTAGGAAGATGGGTGCCATGAGCCAGCTTTTGCATATTGTCTTCGGACTTGCTCCCCCAAGTGCAGAGTGGAGGCCACTCCTCGAGGATTCCCACTTCTTACCTAGTACAAGGGGTGACCACCACGCACTAGACACTGCACGACTGCAGGTACTCATCGAGTATCGTATCTTAGACCACGGAACAGGACCTACTGCAGCCCTTCGAGCCAGGAAGATACTAGATATCCATCCCTACCTTACATTGGTTCGTTTTTCATTTATCTCCATGCCAACTGACCACAATAAACAACTCTGTAGCCAGTTCGGCATGGTGACACCCTTGGGGACACAGTCCTCATACAAGTTCTCTACGCAAAGTTGTTCGGGGAGGGAGGTCCCAGCCAATTCGACAAAACGCCACCTGGAGGTTACCCTGCAGGCGATGCTGCACGGGCAGTCGTATTGGTATGCAACGATAACTCTTACTATAGACAGATGAGCCTACAATTCCCTCGATAGATTATCCAAGCCATCGAAGAATGGTCAACTGGAAATTTCCAACGTGTCATGCACCACCTGGACTTGACGGCTGCTGCACATTTCAAAGCTCTCCAAGACAACATAGAGAATACACTACAGGAAGTAAAGAATGAATGGCCAGAAGAGTGGTACGAGTTCTGCGAGAAAGTCCATACATTCCGTTGCCCGCTTTCTCGAAGAGTTTGGAGTGTAAGGGGTCTCCCAGCCCAAAAATCTTAGTGAGGGTTGGCTGTGGCTGCACTCATTGCTCTTGTAGGGTAACACTTGACCTTGGAGGCGGAATGCATGAAGGTGGTGGGCAGCTCGGAGTTCTAAGGGGGCGGGGACAGGAATGTTAGCAAATATTGTTGATAGAATTTAGAGAGTGCAATAAGAGCTAAGGTTCGTCGGTCGTGATAAGGAGAACAGAAACAGGGACTTCATCTGATGCCATCGTGGGTCGCTCTCCGGACGTCAAGGACCAGACGCAGGTAGTAGAGTCGTGCGACCCTGTAGCAACTCTCGTCGCATCCGAAATGATATGTCCACTGCACCTACAGGTCTTGCATGACCCATTATCTCGCAGACTTCCTCGCGACTCTTTGCGTCCCACACCCACACCACTCCGCTCTGTGTCCCACTGACGATCAATCGTCCGCTCGCCAAAGCCGGACTGTCCCTTCCAAACCTCCACTCACGACGTACTTCCCATGCGTGAGGAATCCAACAGACCATACAGTATTTTGAGCGTCCACTTCTATCCCCTTTGGACCTCTCTGTGAACGTTACCAATAGTAGTAAAGGAGAGACAGTTTTGATTTGGCTCTGAGCTCTGCTTTCCCGCGTCGGGCTGTTCGATGGCAGCGCTTTCACCAATCATGGGGCAAATTTCCCGTTCATGTGAATCGCTCTGCAGTAGTTAACGAAGCACGCGATATTAGCGAACTATCTGGGACAATTTCGGATTGAAATACTCACGTTGATAAGATAGGGTTCGGGGAGGATATCCCTGCTAAGAACGCAGTTCCCCGCATCCATTGGAGCCCCACTTCGCGCCCGCTTTCCGCTCGCCCGCGTCGGATCTTTGCCTTCCCAGCAACCGCTCACGACTCATCTCGTCCATCAGGGACCGCACAAAGATTGGATTTGCATTTGATTTCGACCATGTTTTCTTCCATCCGATTCAATCCACTATCGGACCTGGTTAAACACATTTAAACGTCAGTGTGCACCCCTGCGTGGCGCCCTTGTGTGGTGAAGGGACCAACATTTACTGGTAGATGTTCAGAGCATTGAATTCAAAGTATGCGCCCGAAAATGCTGATGGGTTGTTGTCAACATAATCTGACCATACAGTGAGTCTCATTTCGCAAAGGATAGTTGGGTTTGTGGCGCTCACCGACACAGGTTGAAGGGTAGTTGTTCAAAGAGTAAACAGCACCAGCCCAATCGCCACCTGCGGCAGCATGCCTTTAGCTTGCGGTATACGATACGGAAAAATGGAACGCCACGTGCAGAAGGTCAGATTGATGATAACGTTCATAGGTCCAAAATGAGATGGGAAATCGCAATCCGTGTCCGGGAAGTAAGCCGCAGGCGTACCCTGATTGAAGATATCAGTAATTTGCTTCGGACATCAGTAGTACGAATTGATTACCTAGGTGCTGGTATCAATGGTGCTTCCTGGGGGTGTCACTTAGGAAGGAGCAGATGAACTACTGCCACACTCATGACGCTATCCCTTCATAAAGGGTTATTTATCTGGCATAAATCACATTTAGATCTGCCGCGTACGATACTGGCTTCGCACCCTCGAAGAAGGCCACAACGACGAAACCTAAGCTTATTCTCCTCAATGCTGATGATCGAAGGTCGCTCCTAAACCGGTCCCTCGGGACGCTTCTGTGGTGTACCACTGGTAGGTGACTTGGCATCGCTCGTGGATGGGCCTGCTGCTGCATACACGGGGGAATCCGTGGCGTGGGTAAACAATCACAACTTTGGCGTGCTACGGCGGCCCCACGGGTGCCTCGCGAGAAGACTGGAAGATCATCCGGTGTGTTTTATCTTGGCTATCTCCTGCAGTGGTCTGTTTTCGTCAACATTCTTCTAGTTGTTGAAGGTGCCAATTATGTCCTTTGAGGAGTTGGGCGTCGAGTCCAGCCATGGAAAAAACAAAAGAAAAAGCATACCGCTGCCAATGTCCGGCCTTGCGCCTTTCTATACACGCAGAGCATGCTCTCAATCCGTGACTATCCGTCAAATCCGTTCCCAGTGGGGTGATTACATGGAGGTCGAGCTTGTGTCGCACTTCCTGGGTTACAGTGAATTTGCCCGCATTATATCGAGGCAGCTAAGTGCTATTTCCGCTGCAGTGCTCATCAAACTTCGCTATGTGGGTGGCCATTTTCTTTCAAGTTTCAATAGCCCGAATTCTCACTTGTCTTGGAAAGGATATATAGAGTATTTGTCTAAGGAATCGCAGATTTAACCGTTGGATAACAATAACATCCAATTGTCATGATTTTCTAGCTGTCAGAGCTATCAGTGAACTTTTCAGGTGCCACCTATGTCGCCGCAGGCATTGCTGCTACCATTGTTGTCATTGCAATGCTTCCGGCGCGGGGCCCCAACGTAAGTAACATGAACTGTTGATATTACTTGCTTCGACCACGGATTTTGACTTCCTCCCCAAGCTCGACGCAATTCCGACCGTTGGATCCAGTGGCTGGTTTGGCTCCTGGTTGGCTGGCTTCAAAAATACCTTTTCAGATCTGATAAACTTGACGAGTCGGTCGTCCTTCAAACATACAGCGTGGTGACGGAGTTATTGTGCTGTACAAGTTGTTGTGGATCGCTGCTTGAGGTAAGATTCGTCCGGCGGTCAAATATATGGCAAACAATAAGATTCTTTTATTCAGCTGAGCCTCTCGGTCTTGTCCCAGACATCCCATGCAGGTGTCGTTGCAGTAGTCGGCGAAGTATTTCATCGTTTCGCGACTGTCTGGACCTCGATGAACGCGACGAATAATATCACAAACGCCCTTTATTCCGCTCACGTGGTTTGGCGGAACCGAGGGATGCAAGTAAGATCGCTACTCGCTCTTCTCGTCGAGATGGACGGAGGTCGTTACTTGGATGGTTCCGCGAGGGCTCTCGTGGCAGCAGATATATCTTCCTTTGCTCATGTGAGTCTGTATGATAAATCCTGCGGATTAAACACTAACCTCCGTTAGGCGCTCACTCCGGAAACGGCCATGGGTGAAACGGTCCCTTCGGTTCTGCCAGAGATCTTACTGCTTGCAGAGGATTCCAAGCCGGACGCCCCTTCGATCCTTGCGAATAGCTTGTGGTACAAATATCGAACGTCATTAGATTAGGGTTGGAAGGTTTGGGACAATACCGTGGCTTCATTGCGTCAGGTACCACTCATGACGGATGATGTTCTCAAACGGCACATGATTGCGCTGCAATATGCGCAGTTCCTTTTGCATGTCGACCAGCATCTCCCGGCGGGCATTGACGAGCAACTACTTCGTTGGTTCCTCGGCACCGGCAAGGGTGAAATAATGGCACTCACGGTCGATGCGTGGGATGTATGCACTGTCGTACTACTTTTCTTAAGTGCTCATGGAGCGCTCCCATCCACGACCATTCTCCGCGGCCTCGTCTATCCCGCATGGACCCAACTGGCCAACGTCACATCTGGGCAAGCGCAATCTCTGGCGACTTATATCCAGTCTGCGAACGCCTTGTTTGAATGTTTGATTCTGATGATGGAGCCCCAGATATCGTCTACGCTTGCAAATACCCTTTTAGACGTCCATCGGTTTTATACCCGCCAACAAGACACGTTTGGTTTGGAGAGCCGCACTTTAGCTTCCTCGCTGCCGAGATGCCTACCCTCGTGTCCATTGAGCACAACCCTTTTGTCCCGCAGTACCTCCGAGACACGGCCAAGGAACTCCGAGTAAGGACCTGCGAGAGTCAACACTTTCGGTTTGCTGCATACCGTGACCTGGATGTGATACGGAGGGCTTTCGAGCAACCTATCCAGTCCGGATCGATTGACGAAACCCTCTTTGAGCCGCTCGTCAACGCACTCAAGGTGATTCTGAGCGACTCGAGTGAAGGCAAGACGTTCTGTGTTTTTCCTCTCGGTGTGTCGAGAATTGCTGAACTAGACTTGCAGGCACCGACGTGAACACGTTTTTGAACAGCGGGATCTCATCCGTGCTCAGTCCATGGCGTCTTGCTGCTACTGCTGTCCAACTTCAGTTCGGTCTACGACAATGAGGTCGAGCGATGGCAAATGATTCGACCAAGCAAGCCGCCAGCGCATCCTTGGATAAGATGACTTCCGTCCTATTCCATCACTCGATTGCATCCGAGGAAGCATGTTTCATCGCCGAGATGGTGAAGGAGATCGATAGTGCAGTAGCTGAAAAGGTTTTGTTTTGTTTCACTTCCCTTGATTGGTCGCTCATCTATCAATTATTATTCTAGTTCGTGAACAACGGGATGGAGAGTCTTGTCGAGGTTCTTGCTCGTCCGTTGGCTCCGCTATCGCTTGAAAACCTCGCAGGACGCATCGATCGTGCAGGCGAGATCTTACGTCTCCTGTCACATGTGATGGAACCTTTCCGCACGAAAGGGATATTCTTTCAGTTGGATGCCAATTGCCAAGAACGGCTGAGCAGGGGTATATGCGAGACCCTTTCTGCCGTCGAGTCGATGCTTGCTTTGGCGGGCGCTGAATCATCCAAGCGATTGACGCAGAGCATCGTCTTTCTTGCGCGACTGTTACAGTTTAATCTAGGATTTGGGGGAACCTGGACGACTGCTGTCCGCGAACAATACGAGAGGCTCTCATCTATACTGTTTCGTTTGGCTCTGATATGTATGTGTCATGTATGATTGTGAGGATGCTGAGAAGATGGGCAGGTACACGCATCTGGATCGACCGAGCTTGACTCCGTGGCGTACCCATTGCTCATTGATACTTTGTACTTTGTGGTCGATGGTATATTCTGTGGATTCTCTCCCTGCTTATGATCTGACGTGTATACTGATAGAACTCCAGTCGCAATCCAAGTCGAGCACGCCTGACCTCTTTAGATACTACCCCAGCATATCCGAAGACGAGCTCCCGTCAGATCTCCCCTCTGAGTACTATCGACAGCTATGCACGCTACTTCCACACTTCCCTCCCAACAAGGTCGTAGCGAATCTCGTGCATGCGCATCGTGACGCATCCGGTCACCTTGTTTATGGCACGCCCGTCCAGAATCGACCTTGGGAATGGGTCGAGAACATAGGCGAGCCAGCGGTAGAAGAAGATGCTAACCGATGGTGGGAAGGAGCTTTCAAAAACGCGTCTTCGCTCTCCCTCGAGCTCTTTGCAGCACGTCGAACCGGAGACCACATCCCCCGCCCTGATTCGATCTGTGACGCCACCCAGCGCGACGGCCACGAAAGCAACGACATGCGCCTCGAGGGCGACGTGCGGTCGTTCGAAGACGGATTGTCTGCGGAGAGTATTTGCAGACGGGATTGGCGCGAGACGAGGCTAGAAGCGTACCGTGATGGACAAGTAGATGGTGGCGCGTCGTCGACAGGCAAAAAAGATGATGGACTGGATGAAGTGAGTTCGTTGCCTGTCTTTCCGCCGCAGCATCACTCTAGTTCGATGGGACCGGGGTCGGGATCGAGAAGAGCGTCACCTGCATCGTCGGTCAAATCGAGGGGGTCTGCCCAAGGTACCGTGTCATCAGTGCGGCAGAGTCCAGGTTCGACGAATAAGATGTCGACGACGACAGCAAGCGATATGATGGAAGAAGGGGGAAAGATGATGAAATCTGGTTCTGGGCACAAGAGAAAGGGAGAGTCAGACGACGAAGTCGGGCCACTACCTACTAAGACGGTGGATGCTAAGAAGTCGAAAAATGCTGTCAGGGCACGAGGAAAGAAACGGTAGTTGAGATACTCGACTGTTGTACGCACAATTGCCTTTTGCTGCTAGTGAAATTGATGAATATCCATCTCCATCCCGCAATACTCGTACATATGCAATTCCCTATAGATAGCGGAATAACGAACGTCAGGCGTTTGTTCCTGCTGATAGATTTGAGAATGGTTGGGCATTGACGGGAACATGACAGTTTCTGGGTAGATTAGTTCTTCGGGGCCGCCAGGAGATGGGAAGATATCCTTGCCTACATAGCTGTCGTGCATCTCACATTACTATATCTTGTAGTTAGTAACCGTAACCCTGCCATTCACAAACATTCACTACACATGCATCTCGCAAGGCCCTCTGTACCGGTAAGTACAATAAAAGCAAACACTTCGCAGATACAAACCTATTCACGTTTGCGCTTTAAATTCAACTTGGAATTCTGTCCCGAGATCGTGCACAAAGGACCACGTTCGAGCGACATGTGTTCTGGTGTATCAAATTCGATCCCTAGGTCTTCGGCAAGACAATTAGCGTCCTGAGGTGGCAAAGCGTCTGTCGCGAGGTGCCAAAAGCTAGGAGAAACACCAGTCAATGTGCACTGGCACCTAAGAAATGATAGACGATAGATATATGCGGACTAATGATATGAAATTTTTCTTGCGACGCGTCCATTCGGGTCGCCATTTGGCCCATTCTGTGTCGAGTTGTGCGAGGTCATCGGATGATATGAGCAGTACGCCGCTACGCAACGGAGTGAGCCTCTCCATCAAGCGGACAATCTGATGTGGTACGTGATATCAATGTAGATCTGTGTATACAGGTCTTACTGTTTGCTTCGCCTCTTCGATCTGAGCGTCGAGTTCGGCATCCATTGGCGTGCTTTTGATCTTGCTGAGCTCTGGTAGATGTCAGATTGAACAGGCATCATCGTAGCATATTAAGAACCTGATTGCAAATTCTTCACTTCCGTGGAAACACATCAGGAAAAAGCAAAATTCGACATAGTACTTTGTAGCATGTATAGTAACTGTAGACTCCATAGACTTCCCCCCATTTTATTGCACTCTGTAGCGGCTTCGACTCAAAAAAGATTTGATGTAGCA
>JBBPQR010000111.1:0-18572 GCA_038092615.1 Boletus sphaerocystis | reverse complement strand
GGAACCTGTGTGGGAAGCTCTCCAGCAAACGAATCTCGCCGTCTTCATTCATCCCCACTATGGGGTCGATTCCAAGTCATTCGGGGAGATGGCGAACGGACATGTCCTTCCTTTGGCTTTGGGATTTCCGTTCGAGACCACAATTGTAAGCCCGGTCACCTGTCTGAAACTCCCCCCTTACGAATGTCCCAGGCAATCACCCGGCTTATTTTGGCTGGTGTCTTGGACCGTTACCCGAATCTTCGTCTTCTCTTGGCCCACTCGGGTGGCGCTCTCCCTCAACTGTCCTCACGCCTTGCTTCGTGTATCGCGCACGATCCCATAGTTGCAAGGCGGCTGAAGCATGATGCAAGATACTATCTCGGTAAACTTTACTTTGACGCAGTTGCGTATGGGGCCGAGGAGTTGGGTTTTGTGAGTAATGTCATCGAACGAGCTGAGGCGTATAGCAACACAGGCGGAGAGTTCGAGACAGATGTTGGAAGTACCAGATTGTTGTTCGGTACCGACCATCCGTTCTTCCCACCTCTGGAAGCCAGCCAGAAATGGCAAAGCGTTGAAGATAACTTGAGGGCCATACGAGGCGTGCGGACGTGGGGGGACTCGGCACGTGCTAACGTCCTTGGACTGAACGCACTGAAGTTGTTCGACTTGGAGTGCTGATGTATTGATCGTATCTATACTCTTCACTTCGGTACCCGTATCTTCAAACTGAAATCTATGTGTTGCACAGACTGATGAACAGCACTGGTGCTCAGGATGTCAATCTCTGGAAAACCGAGTGAGCCGAACTAGGATATGAGACTTTGCACAGTCCACGTACCATGGATTGCACGTTCGTGCAGGTTACTTTCCGTGATGTTTCCACTCGATTCAAACAAGAATTTGCGTTTACCCGCCCACACCTTTTTCAGCTTTCGTGAGACGCTGACAAGTTCCTCCCCTTGCATGTTGTCGAGCATAACTATGTCGGCGCCAGCGTCGATCGCTTCATTGGCCTCTGCTTCTGAACCGACCTCCACCTCAAGCAGTATACTGAATCCTCCAACAGAACGTGCCCGTTGTATCGCAGCTGTGATAGAGCCTAGAGCATGTTTCAGATGGGACTTGACAGAATAACCCATGCAGAATGACTTGCCAGCTGACCAGATATGATTATCCTTGAGCATGATCATACTAGACAGATCATGACGATGGGGATCGATCCCGCCGACGATCATGCCATATTTCTCAACCAGTCGGAAACCTTGGAGAAAGACGATCTGAATCCAGAAAGAACTTTTAAGGATCAGTAGTGTTACCTGGTGTCGTCTTTCGTGTGCCGGCAATGATTCCCTGGTAGCCACATGCCCTAGCCAGATCCTTCATCCGCTTCGACCTGCCAATCACCAGAATCAGGGAAGCTCTTGGTTTGAGCAGGGCCAATGCTTACTTGGTTGCGATTCCACTACATCTTGCGAGAAGGTTGAGCGCAACCCTCTCGCCCAGAAGGAGATGTCGCACTTTCCCTTTCACAGTTGCGACGTGCTTGACAGGTTCGAATGTCTCCCCTTCTTGCATATGCCATTCCACTCTGAGAACCGATAATTATCGAACACGAGTAACAGGTGAATTACGTACTGGCATTCGAGCTGGCGGAAGATTTCGGTAAAGAAGGGGACACCAGCGAGCACAGCGGCTTGTTCTCCCTTTCCAAAGAGGTACGCTTCTCGCTCAGTCTCCCCGACTACATATCCGACGTAGTCGAAGGACGGGGTGTCTTCGGCGAGCCAGGCATTGATCTGTGATGTCCAGCTGGGCGGCAATAGATGCGCGAACTCGTTCATATCGAAGCGATTTCTCACAATGGGATAAACACGGTATAAGATAACATGTCTCAAATGCCAAAAGCCCAAGATAAACTACATGCCCAAATGGACCGATGGAAAGTAAAAGAGTACAAGCACACATTCAACGTATATCGTCAAGATCAGAAAAAAGTGGCGACAAGGGTTAGTGCGCCAACTAAGGTGAGTAGGCCGACCCGAATGTCTGTACCAAGTGGCGCAGCGCTGGTCCCTGTGGGCGTGGTACTGGTGTCTGAGCTAGAGAGGGACGGAGTTGTAATGGTGACACTAGAAGTGGGCGCTCTGCTCAAAAACTTATTGAGGTAAAGACTATCATGATACAGTCCAAATACTGACTGGGTTGACGCAGGAGACGTCATAGACTGGCTGGAAGAAACTGCAGTGATGTTGAACTCGCTAGACTGGGCAAGTAGAGCGTCGAGGTGAGAGGGATCTTGAGCAAGGTTAACACGAAAATTAGAGCCCGTAGGCCACCCTCCACTAGGTGCAGGGCACAGAACGCTGCCTAGTGTTCCGTCGACGAATGCAACGAGAACCTGCTGGTTGGTGGTGTTCTATTTTCGCATGCATAAGAAAGTGCAAAAGAAAATGAACACACAAGGCCCACCATATTCGTCAGGACTGCTGTAAAGTTGAGGGGGTCAGTGTCGACACGCTCCCATTCCACATAGTTGGGACCGGAGGTATTCCAACCCTGGTTGCCAGCGGGGTAGGTGACCTGGTATGCAGAAGCCGACGAGACAATCAGAAGGACGCTGGGGAAGATGCGCATGGAAGGTCTGGTCGGCGCAAAAAAAAAAAAGCGAGACAAAAGTTTCAATGACTTGGTGACTTGGCAGGAGCAGGTATGTAAACCTCGAGGGGCGACCTACTCCCATTTCCCACGAAACCTACTTATGTACAAGAGGCAGTTCATCGTGACAAGGCCGATTGATCATGATGAATACTCACACTTGCCGTCGTCTTCCTCCGTCGGCGAGTCCACAATAGATATCTCGTGTGGTCGATATACAAGTCAAGTTCGATTTACATCGCAAGACGAGTCATTCACCAGCGGTGTGACCAACTGGCAGGAGTGTCGCTGCCACAAGGCCACGGAAGCGGTCAGGCACCTGCCAATGTGGCTTCGGCATCAGCCCAAAGGTCCCTTTGACCCCAATACCCTGCAATCGCAGCGAAGATTATCCAGCAGGACGCATCCGACATGTGCATCGTGTTTTCCACGTGCATAGGACTTGAGACTCCTTCAGACACCTGATTGTTCTTTGCGTGCTTGCTTCTGTACATTTGAATGAGCCCTAGGCAGGCACGGGCGAGGTTGCGCAGGAGATTCATCTCGTCAGCGGATAATTGATCCTCTATTTTGGTGAGAAGCGCAAAGATCCACTGGCCGTGGCGGATTGTGATGGTTGTAAGTGGATTACCGGGATCCTGCAGATGGATGTTTATCCAGTGTGTAAAGTACATCAATAGGTGGATTGACATTCGCTGCACCGAAGAATTAGCAATGAAAATGGAATTAAGAAGCAGATGTTATACATGGTCGATTTCCCGTAGATGACTCGGCACAACCTCAGGAGGCGAAAGCTGCTCAGTGTGATCTTCTCGAACTTCCTCGGATGATACTGATAAGTTAACTGTGAGAGGTACTGTATTCGTTGATTCTGCGCTCGGATGAATGTCCAGGGAAGTCGGCTGTCGCACATTCCTCGGCGAGTCAATAAAGCAAGCGATCGGAAGGCGAGATAATTCGTCTCTTGACTGGGTCTCAGGAAGGCTCGTCGCATCCGCGTGGATTACAGTCTCAGCGGAGTGAGCGAGTGCTCGTGATATGGCAGGTTTCTTCCGTATAGACCAGGGTTTCGGATTCCATGCCGACGCAGGATGGCCAGCGAGGAATCTCCACCATGCATCCCTATCTTTCTTCTCTGGAAGTACCTTCGGTCTTGAACCTGAATTACCCTGGTCGACATGGATTGTTGCCTGGGTCAGGTTCTGTGCTAATTGAATGCAAGTGATATATCAAACTACAGACACACGTGCCTTTCTCAGGTTGGAGAAATGTGTTTGAAATGTGATCCTCCACTCCTCACAGGGAAGGACGCTGGTGGATGAGGGTGTCAATGTATGCACGACCTCGGTCTCAGACACTTCATATGGGTTTCGTGCTCTGGTGATGCCAGGTAGTCGGCGTGCGTCTCGCCTACGAGCTTAGTGAACGAATTGAATGGGCAGTGAAACGACAATACCTGACCAAGAACAGGTACTGCATGCCATCTTGCGGTTCTTGATCAAAGCCGTGCGGGAGGTTTGCGACGGGAAGGATTTGCTTTCCTGGAGTCACTTCGTCTGAATCAGAGTCGTTCAATTCATCCCTTTTCCGTTTGTTCACCATGTCGTTGGACGAGGAAGAAGCAGTAGTAACTCGCGTGAGAAAATACTCGTTGGACCGAAACTCTCCTTTCCCCGCTGATGGTCAATGATGATGTCGACGCGGAGAGTCTACAGGCTCAGATCGACATGTCCATGTCTTTTGCACACAATCTAGTCTCGTCTTGGATAAAACCTTCTCATCTTGCGCAACTGGGGTTCGATGGTGTTGATGCAACACAAGTACTCGAGGAAGAACTACGCCGGCCTCCAAGGTACCCCACGATGTTACATGTGTTGTGGACCTACAATAAAGTCTGCACAGATTGGGCGTTGGTGCCTCCGTTCCTGCGATACCACAACTGGCACATGGGGCCTCCAAACTGAAGCGTAAACTGGGGAAGGACAGAGCGAAAAACAAAGATGTTGTGCAACCACAACCACAAGGTTCCTCAAAATCAGACGACGAGGAGCATAAGGGGAGACCGGCTAAACGGAAAATGAAAGTGGACCCTTTCCGACATGAGGGTAACAAGAAGAGGAGAAAAGCCGAGTCGGAAGCTAACCCAGATACCTCCGTTGAGAACGACTCTCAACATTCGGTTCCCCTGCGAAATAATGCAACTATTGGTGAGCTTATAATACACGATCTGGGTTATCCCTTTTGCGTTTCAATGCAGTATTGTGATCGGACTGCCAGATTTACTCTCCAGGAAAGAAAGAGAGCGGGTGGGGCCGGTCAGTCAGCGGTCAGTGATGTTGGTCTCTTCACCGCCGGTAAGATTACTCATTCAGATCACGTTCCCCCAGTCCAACTATCCCCTCACTTTCGGAACCGTCCCGGGAAACATCCGGTGAGCTTAGAGTTTTGTACGTGCTGTTCACGCATTTGCCTCATGCGATTCTCCAAACCCTTCAAGTTCCGGTTCCGGGAAGAACGATACCCCCAGAGTCCATTCGAGTGCACAATAGTTGCGTGCCGATACCTGATAAAGTTAAGCCACTTGGCATCCCATTGTTAAATCTCGATGGCCCACCGGAAGTCAAGGATAAACCCGGAAATGATGGCGAATCGAACAGTTACAAAAAGAAGCGGAAAAGGCGTAAGAAGAGGAAAGCTCGGACGATGGCCGGCACGGCAGACAATTCGCATTGAGCATATACGTAAGGACTCGAAATAACTTTCAGTCTTGCCTCACCTCAACCTGTACGATCAGCACGCTGTTATTTGGGAACTGTGACTCCAACTATCCCCGTCTTGCTACACGCAACCGTCGATACCGCGGGCCGGCCACCACTCGCAACAAGGCCAACTCTTTGACTCTAAGCATAATACGCAAGTTATCTATTGACATAAATATGTGTCCTGGGAATAATAAATATGCAATATTGGTAGCTAGGTCGGTGCAGTGGATCGCCGTTTCTTTCGAACGGTGTCTCTCCGACCGTTATAGGAAGCCTTTCGTGAACTAGGTGAATCACGATCCCCTGTTGCCTTGCGGTTATGGCTAGGCCGCCGGCTGTTGGCAAGGGTAGGTCTTGGTGAGTGGCTTTGGGAAGTCAAACGTCGAGTGCTTCCGTGACTCGGGCGTTTTGAAGAAGAGGGCTGAGAGCCGCGAGACAGCCCTTTTGGCAGTGAATGTTGCTCCTTCTTGCCGAGTGAGACTGGCCAAAGACTGAAAGAAGGCCCTGCGCCTCCCTTGGCCTGACGAGCTCCCTTTTGCTGCCTTTTCCGCTCTCGCACGGCTTTGGCTTCGCGCATTTCCCGTATGCCTTCCTTGCGAAGACGCTCGTTGCCGCTGAATGTAGCACGCCATTTGACGAGCCAGCCGTGGACCGTCGACGGCTTTGGACGACTGCGCCGCCGACCATCTGAGTGATAATGCTTTTCGGAATCAAGAGACAGTTGCGAGAAGATCGCAGAAGATTGACTTACAGAAGACTTCCACTCGATTTGGATCATCTTTGACTGGCAAAGATATTAGAAGACAGAAGTTTTGATGTGGCGATTAGTCGGGCAGTCGAAGTCAATTGTATTTATGCATGAATCCATCTAGAGCACCGTGTTGCGGATGCTTCCGACGCCGCCAGCTTCCAAGACAGGCCTCGTTGCAGAGCAGACAGCTTGCCATGTTTTTTGTCTTCGCACCCCCATTTCGCACTAGGCCTGCCGCCACTGGCCCGACACCCTTGCCACTGGCACCCCCATAGTGCCTCGTGGAGACCACTGGTAATTTAACGCGTGTTTGGGGCATGGTCACCGTTTAGCGAAAAATGTCACACCCGGCAGCCGGGGCACTGGCAAATGGAACGGAAGCCACCAGCATTTTGGGGACAGAAGAGCCAAGTCAGCCCAATGGGCCTGAACGCACGAGTGTATGATATCACGGTATTCTGCCTGCGGTGTTGCTGCTCAGTACCGTTGATGGATTGCAGTACTGTACCTCGTACGGGCGCACATCCGCGCACTGACATGCAATGCGGGTGAGACGAGTATTAAGGTACGCGCGCGTTTTTCCAAAAAAAAAAAAGTCGATGTCACCGCACTGCATCCACTCAGGCCCTCAGGGAGGCAAGTCAAGCTGATACTTATGCTTGTCCTGCAGCAGGTTGGTAGTTCAGCTCCCGGCACGGTTGTCCTCACACCCGGTCCCGTTATATCCGTCAAACAAGTACCAAAAATGGCAAGCAGAACGATGAGAAACACAGGATTAACCTCCGGATACGGAACGCTCTGTATCCTACTACCTTACCGCTTTGTTTCTGAAATGCTTCATTAACAATGGCCGTCCTTGCGTCATCCACCGAGTCGGTGGCGGTGAGCGCCCTTTTCCTTTCTAAGAACTCCATCTCGGACACCGCATTTCGACTCTCTTCCCCCAGCGGGTCCCTGGCTGTGACGATGCGATTTCTTCACACTGCCATGGAACATCATCGACGAGCCTCTGCTCGCAAATCATTGTGGCGTACGGTTACTCGATCCTCCGAGTCCCCTGCCGTTGCTAAACGCTCGAGTCTTTCCGACACTACAAAACCAACAATGTGCCCAACTGTCGCTTTGGACATTCCAACAGGAATTCCAGACTCATCAACTGGGAACCATGGGCTGGAGGAACGTCGATACAATCATCTCCGACAAGCTGTATCTCGGAAAGTATGACGTTTATTATGCCCGTGACGTATCATTTTCTGATTTCCCTTGCTCTTCCAGTATCCACGCGGCCAGATCTCCACGGTCGTTAACAGAACGCCGGATTACACATATTGTATCTGTTTGCAATGATGCCATCCCCGCTGAGATACCCGAATCTGGTATCGCTCATCTGCGAATTCCTGTTGAAGATGTCGACTTTGCCGATCTTTTGATTTGGCTCCCTTCCGCTTGTCAGTTTATAGACAAAGCCATTGCGGCTGGAGGTGCCGTCCTCGTGCATTGCCACCAGGGTCTGACTCGCAGTGCGACCGTAATCGCTGCATACCGTCAGTCATCTCATTCTATCCATCCCGTGTTCTTTGTCGCTGACACGGTGTAGTGATGCGTACACGCCGAATTGATGCTACACAAGCAATGTTGCAAGTTCGACAAGGTTGGTTCTTTTCATGTTGCCCGTTTCCATTTCTGATGTGATTCTATTCTACAGCACGAGAGCAAGTGTGGTTTAACGCCGGATTTCATGAACAACTTGTTCTATTTGAACTCTGTGGTTATCAACCAAGCCCAGCTTGTCCGTATTATGTTGGGTGGCGCCAAAAATTAGAGGCCCATCTGACAAGACAAGCTTAGATGGATACATGATATTTCGCATCGTCCCGAGCAACCGACGCCCATGATGGTGAACGCCAAAGGTTCGGCGCATTTTGTGCCAAGGACTTGGATACAATCTCGATTTACTGTACGAATGCAACCGTCGCAGCCTAGCTGTGCTACATAGAGTGCCTGTATTTTCTACTCCACCAGCCATGTTCCATTACCTCTCTGTACTACTCATAGTCACTTGTTAATTCGCGTCTCTGTATGTACTGATATCATCTCATTGTCCTGATGACTAGCATCATGTCTTCCATTTTCCCGCAATGGATTGGGTCGTTTCCTCTCGTGAGACTGCCTGCATCTTTATATTTGGTTTGCTAATCTAAGAGTGATTGACTCTGTCGTGGCGACCACGTGCCAGCGAAGGTCGACACATGCGGCCAAGCGCACGAGTAGTCGATGGCCGGTGGTCTCGTGTGTACTAGCAGCACCGTTGATCGATGTCGTATGTTCGCGTTAATCGCGGTGGCCGTGCGATCAAGCTCAAGGCTCTTAAGTTTTAGTGGAATTGAGTTTATGGTTCACAAGTGCGGTGGACATGACTAGGAATGATGCGCGCCAAATTTCCGCAGCAGAGGCCACGTAGGGTATGCTGTGTACAGTACGTGTAAGACGGAACAAGCAACTTGCAGTAACGGTAAGGAACGGCGTGCCACTTGCGGAGTTCAAAAGCCAGTTCTCACCCGTTTACCTTCCCAGCAGCAAACTTGCTTTTTACCTCCAGCTTACAACTCAACAATCCACTCGTCTTTCGTCGTCGTCGTCGCAACACACAATGGGTCTCTCGGTCTCGCGTCTTCTCTCTAACCTGTTCAAGAACAGGGAAATGCGTAAGCATCATTCCAGTAATTGTCTCTCACACCGATTGACATCGCCATTTTCACCAGGTATCTTGATGGTACGGACCGACGAGTACCCTTTGCCCCAGACTGCCTTATCAACTCATCTGTGTAGGTTGGCCTTGACGCTGCCGGTAAAACCACCATCCTCTACAAGCTTAAGCTCGGCGAGATTGTGACCACGATTCCTACGATTGGTAGGCGACATGACTTGCTTTGTTTGGCTTAATTTTCTTACAGCTCATAGGCTTCAATGTCGAGACTGTCGAGTACAAGAACATCTCATTCACCGTGTGGGACGTTGGAGGACAGGATAAGATCCGCCCTCTCTGGAGGCACTGTATGTTGATATTGTTCTGTGACGCTCGACCTTTGTTTAACAACCTATTTCAGATTTCCAAAACACGCAAGGAATCATCTTCGTGGTTGACTCAAATGATCGGGAACGTGTCTCGGAGGCTCGCGAGGAGCTTCAACGAATGCTGAACGAAGATGAACTTCGGGACGCCCTTCTTCTTGTCTTCGCCAACAAGCAAGATCTTCCCAATGCGATGAATGCCGCCGAAATCACTGACAAACTTGGTCTCCAAGCACTCAGACAGCGAACCTGGTATATTCAGGTCAGTGAGAGATTTGCAGTGATTTCGCCCAGACGCTGACGTGGAGCTCCAGGCCGCTTGCGCCACATCAGGTGATGGGCTGTACGAGGGCCTTGAGTGGTTGGCAACCAACATCAACAAGCGGAGAGTATGAGCCAGAGTAGATCTTTTCTGAGTTGGTTCCGTATGTGCACTTGGCCGGTCATCTTCCCTCACGACGTTGAATGATACTCCGTTTCACTATTAAATCACTGGCCCTCCTTCAGCTTCGTACGCCTTCATAATTTGCAAATACCGCGAGCGTGTTTTACTTGCCGTCTCATTACAAGCATGCCATAGATGTTCATACCATGCTAGCCTCGTTGAATAAAGCGCGCCCTGCAGCTATGGAATTAGGTATATGTGAGGCTCATCCTGTGCAAGGTCTCTGCCTCCTTCCTCCGTTTCTCTCCCTTCTCCCTAGAAAGGTTGTCCCGGCGAGTGGCCCCATACCTGGCAAGTTTTTCCAAGAGTGCCTGCAGCCGTTTTGGCTTGACTTCGCTGTAGGATGCTTGTCGAACACTTGGGTTCAGATAATTCTGCACTGCATCTGTGAGAATAATCTTGGCCATCTACACGCACCATCAGAGCCGAAAAAAAAACGTTGTAGAGTCAGAGTACGTACGGAGTGTAGCTCAGTAAACGATGACTTGAGGTGTCCTCGCCCTATCCTCGTAACTTCACCTTCCAGGAATGTCATGTCGGTCAACATGTTGGCGATTGCATTTTCGTTCATAGCTGGCACGTTCGGACCAATCAAGAAGTTCTGTGTGGCGTTCATGTGAGCGAAAGACATAATACCAAGAGAGGGTTTACCATAAAACACTCTGCAATATACCCTATAGCACCCTTGTAGGCCTCGTCCTTGTATGTATCCTTGAGTGCCAGTGAATCTACGACAGTCGTGAGCCAGTTCACGAGCTCATAGAGATACATGCTCGGCATCTCTTCACGGCCTTGTGGGGTCCAGTCGTATTCGGACAGATCAAAAAAGTCGTCAAGCTTCGAAGTAATGAGGGCTGTAATGCGCCTCCCAGATCGTTGGAATGGCTCTGAGAAGGGTGATGATGCAAGGCGGATCGTTCCCCCTTGTTGTGTAGACCTGGAGAACGTGAGTACACCCAAGCGCCCTTTAGTAAATGGACAAGAGCCACCTGAGGTCGCTGAGTGATCGCCCCAGCTCAGCGCAGGCTACCTCAAAGTATTCCAAGTTGGTCACAATCTGCGCAATCTGAGACAGTGCTAATGTACTTTGAATCCGCTTGTTTGTGCTGTCGCTTATGTGGTTCGAGAGAAGCTTATCAAGTGACTGAAAGAAAACTCTTATAAATAAGAACAGTATCAAGGCGATCAGATAGCCTTACTCGACTCAGGAGATCATCGATATTACTGTGGTGCTGCGATACGCCTTCTACGAACTGGTAAAACTGTTGAATGAAGGCTCGAATCTGTGGACGTTAAGAGCGTTCCACCACAAATGATGCAAGCTTACATCTTGACAACAGAGATAAAAGCTTTGGGACCAAGGTAGGGTGAGTGGTGTGGAGCTCCTGGGAGTGGTTAAATACGTCTCCGCCAATACGTATGACTGCGGCATTACCGGGAAAGGCTCTCCTTTTCAGAGGCGCTCAGCCATACGCCATTCAGTACAGAATCCCGCTCGGACGGCGCAGCGACATGCATTGGCAGGTAATCATCTTTAAGTACAACCTAGGAGAGATCTTAATTGAGACAAGCAGGAATGAAAGTATTGTATAGAGCGTACCGAATCCAGCTTCCTACTAAACTCCGTTTCAAGAAGTTCCGTATATTTCTCGAACAGAGCGAGTGTTAGAGAATGAAGGGACTGTGTTGAATAAGAATATGTCTGCACAACTAGGTCATTTGACGTCACAATCAAGGTACGACACGCGACAATTACCTCAAGTGTCATAACGAACACTGTTAGACATTCCTTAACCCTTAAAAATGTGTCGGGATCCTTTTGCTCTACCAAAGCGGAACCGATAGAGGAAGACAACCGAGACACTACCGCATCCCAAAGCTCCTCGACTTCCCGTTCCGAGCGGAAACCAGAGGTGGTCTCCAATACGTGGGATTCTATGATGAAGAAGCCGCATATTTCCTCCAACAAGGCAGGAAGTGAAGACAAGGAGAGTGGTGTAGGCAGAATAAGGTCTGACTGAGCCTGAATGGAGTGTTAGCAACAATGTCCACGAATCATGATAGAGTTGACGAGCCTTGCGATCAGCTTGGTAGGAGGTGCGGAGGTCGTCAAGTGAATCTAGAGAAATATAGATATGGACGCATTGGTATAGTGGTTGGAAATCGACTTTGATCTTCTCCTTGTCAAGGACATTGTCTGTGCATCACAGCGCTTCAAAACCACAATCGACACGGCACAGACGGAACTTACTGTCAGTTCTTTCATACGTGACCATTTCGACTGCACTGCCCACGCGACTTGATCTCAACATCGGATCCTTTTCACGTCGGGCCCTCCACTTTCGTGCGCGTGTCTCCATGCTCTCCATGGCTGCTCTCCCCACTGTAGCGGTAACATTTCTGATCTCGAGTAGCCACTGTTTCATAGATGCAGTTACAGCATTTTGTACCTGGAGGCGAAGCGAGGGCAAGGAAGACAATATATGCTGGTATAATGGCGTTTGCGTCAGCGATGTCAACGGCATGGTTTGAATGTCTTCCAAAGACTTGAGAGGGTAGTGGTTCAGCATATATAATGTCCGGACAATCTCAGCCCGACTCACCCGCAGGGCGCTCCAAAACCTACCCTCCTTAATCATGTCGCCAATGCGGTCGATGACGTCGAGAAGCTTTAAGCAAGCCTGGAGCGTGTCGATCGCTTCGTCGAGATTTGAAGCTGTCTTCTTCGATTGCAACAAAGTCCTCTTCTTTTCGACAAGTCCCTTTCCCAGCTGCCCAACACTCTCATCCAGGGTTGCGATTTTCTCGCGGAGGTTGGTGGTATATGACTTGATTGCGAAGAGGGTAGAGATCGAAGAGATGAATTCCTGATAGTTTTCTGTGCAGATACCTTCTATCTCTGCATCTTTTGCTTCAATAAGTGCTTGAAGGTTGCGCAAATAAACCTCTTGCTGTCGGTTTGCATAAATTTGTTTGATGATGGGGCCGAGCTGTTCGAGGTTCTCGGAAGAGGAGGATGCATCAAGGAGATGTATCTGTTGCAGTTGTTGGTCGATGCTTTCTTGAGTGTACTGTTGACGACGTCGCGGTGGCATCGTTGTACTATGCTGCAGAATCCATATTGGGACGGCCAGTGAGCGGTTGTTTGTCAACGGCTTTAGATCTAAACACTGTCTGACATGTATGCCATATTTGTGCCGCCTCAGGGATTTCCGGGAAGCCCTACCCGAATCGTATGCATCCTGATCTTCGCCTCCATCAGCTAGCACGATGCCCGAGGTAAAGTTCCAAGCCGCTGCGGTGTGAGTCTCTGCTTTATCCACCATTTGTGACTCGATGACTGATTGTCAGATTATTCGACATGGATGGCACACTGGTCGATTCGACCGCTGGCGTCATCGGCGCTTGGGCTACCTTTGCAAAGACATACCCTGGGCTCGACGTGGAGACCATCCTGCACAGTAACTAACTTGTCTCTCATTCGATCATCACGCCGTCAATCCATTTTGTGCAGGCTCACATGGCGTCAGAACCACGGATAATCTTGCAAAGTGGTGTGGTATCACCGATCCAGAACTCCTCAAGGTCTCTTGGCTCAAACTCACTTGTATCTACATCTCTCTGACCATTGCCACTTTATTAGGATGAAGCCGACCGGTTCGAGCGAGCTATCGTCGAGTCTGCCGAGAATGGCATCAAGATGCTCCCTGGCGTGCGCTCAATCTTTGAGAATGCGAGCTATTTTCTCGTTACTCGGCCCCTTCAACGAGTTACTTACTTTATACCACAGCTCTCTTCTGCCAAGAATAGACCGAACCAGCGGTGGACGATCTGCACGTCTGCGACTAGAGTCTACGCAACTGCTGCCTTGAACGCAGCAAACATAGACGCTCCCGATAATTTTGTAACAGCTAATGATGTCCACAGCGGGAAACCACAGTAATACCCTGACTTTGCTCGTCAACGTGTATCAACTCTGACTGTTTCAGTCCAGAACCATACCTAGAGGGGGCTGCTAGATGTGGTGTTAGAACTACTGATTGTGAGTAACTTGATTTTTTTTTTGTGGCTTGGACACAAACCTATGTGGTGATGAGGCGTTGTCGTAGAGGATGCACCCGCTGGTGTTGTAAGCGGCTTAGCCGCTGGGTCGAGAGTAATCGGCCTGCTGACTACTCATTCAAGGGAGCAGATGTTGAAGGCTGCTCAGAATGCGCCTGAAGGTTACTTCTACTTAGTGGAGAACTTGTCGAGGTAAATATCGTATGAGCCTCTTGTTTGAGTACTAATATCTCGACAGCGTTGCAATGGTACTCGCTGGCGATGGTTCTGGTGTGGAGATAACCATTACCTTGCCTTAGGACAGAATATACGTACGTTGAATCCGCATACGCTCAGGATGACAATGATCCTCTGGTAAAATCTTAGAACTATATTTTTGACGGACTTTACGTCCCCATCAAACCAATAGCTGATAGACCCGATATCTTAAAGTAACTGTCCCGCATGATATATCCGCGGGAGAACAAAACAGTGATAACCACGGAAACAGATTGCCTAATACTCGGCACCTTCCTCCTCAGCGTCTGCCGAGTCAGTACCCACCTCCTCGTAATCCTTCTCAAGTGCAGCAAGATCCTCCCGGGCCTCGGAAAATTCACCCTACGACATGGTGAGATTTTTGAAGTGCGAAGAAAAGATGACGAACCTCTTCCATTCCTTCACCAACGTACCAGTGGACGAAAGCACGTTTTGAGTACATCAAATCAAACTTGTAGTCTGGCAGGGGCGTCAATACTCGAGAAAGCATTCTCCTACTCTGACAACTGACCAAGTCGACTCCACGCTGCAGATATGGCAGTAGTGCTGCATCACAAGGTGAATCCATGTACGACATCGGACTGCAAGGACTCACTTTGACAGCATGCAGAGACTGCGGCTTGTCTTCGCAAGATCGCCATTGGGGATGTGGGCCGGGGGTTCATTGCAAATTCCAAGCTTAAAGCCCGTGGGGCACCAGTCAACGAATTGAATAGTCCTCTTGGTCTTGATTGTGGCGACAGCTGCTTGGACATCCTTTGGAACGACATCCCCACGATATAGAAGGGCACACGCCACTATCGCAAGGATCAGCACGTCATCACAAGTAATTCATTGCCAACATACTATATTTGCCCTCCTTGGGATCACATTTCACCTAGGGATGATTAGGATTAACTAGATGATAACACATGTCTGCAAGCAACAATACCATCTGATGACCACTTTCAAAGCATGAGAAAGTCATCTCATTCACCGAGTTCTGCTCGTGGGTAGCTTTCTCAGCAGAGAGCAATGGCGCATAAGTAGCAAGCGGAAAGTGGATGCGCGGGAAACTAGACATTTTTCTTAGGAGAAACGCCACTGTGACAGAAATCTGATCACTCACGGAACCAGGTTAGTCTGGAATTCGTTTAGATCAACGTTCAAGGAGCCGTCGAACCGCAGAGAAGCAGTGATCGAGGAGACAACCTGCGCGATCAGGCGGTTTAGGTTGACGAAGCTGGGCTGCGGGACACCCAAGTTCTTACAGATAGAGTAGATAGCTTCGTTGTCAACCTATTTCAAGAATGGATTAAAGTGCCTTTGATACTTGTTTTGGTTTAAGGTTTACCATGAAAGAACAATCCGAGTGTTCAAGAGTCGTGTGAGTTGTGAGAACGGAATTGTATGGCTCGACGACGGAGCTAGAGAGCTGGGGAGCGGGGTATACGCAGAACTCTAGCTTGGATTTCTTTCCGTAGTCAGTAGAGAGGCGTTCCAACAACAGTGCGCCAAAGCCCGATCCAGTGCCACCACCGAAAGAATGGAAGACGAAGAAACCTTGGAGACCAGAGCAGTTGTCGGCGAGGCGACGCAGTTTGTCCATGACCGGATCAATGAGCTCTTTTCCTACGGTGTAGTGACCACGGGCGTCTGGGAGCAAATACCGACCGAGGGATGATAAGAAATTTGCGCAACGGACAACTGTGATAGATGAGCTTACAATTATTCGCTGCATCTTCCTTGCCAGTGATCATTGTCTCGGGGTGAAAAAGTGATCTATAAGGACCCGTCTTGACCTCGTCCACGACACCGGGCTCCAGATCAATGTAGAGGGAACGGGGTACATGCTTCCCAGAACCAGTTTCGGAGAAGAACGTGGAAAAACCCTGATCAGTGTTTGAGCTGGGATCTGCGACGCGACCATCAGGCTGAAAGTGGGTGTTACGGTGAGTCCTTGAGCAGAGGCGGAGAAGAGCGTACGCTTAGACCGTGTTCTAATGTGTAGAGCTCCCCTGGAGAATAGTCAGTCGGGAGGGTGGTTGTCGATATGGCAAACTCACAGCACGCATTGCCAATCTGGACGCCAGCTTGGCCAACATGGAGTGAGATGACTTCGCGCATGGTAAAGAGTTAGACGTGGAACGGTCGATGGGCGTGAAGGTAAAGAGCAAGTGCCATCTATCTCAATAAAATTTATGACATCGTTCTTGTTTTGGAAATTCCATCGGCCAACTCGCCGGCTCGGAGCCATGCAAAAATATTCAACGACTGCCTCCACAATAAAAGCTCGTAAAATTCATCAACGGTGCGCGGAACAAATTATAGGAACGACTAGCTTCGATTAGGACAAGGAAAAATCACGCAAAGGTAACTAGTACTCTCCACCCTCCTCGACGTCAGCAGAGTCTATCCCGACCTCCTCGTAATCCTTTTCAAGTGCGGCGAGGTCCTCACGTGCCTCCGAGAACTCGCCCTCCTCCATACCTTCACCAACGTACCAGTGGACAAAGGCGCGCTTGGAGTAGAGCAGATCAAATTTATGGTCGAGACGGCTCCATGCGGTCGAGATGGCCGTTGTGTTTGACAGCATGCACATGCTACGCGACACTTTGGCAAGGTCACCACCAGGGATGTGAGCGGGTGGTTCGTTGCAGATACCGAGCTTGAAGCCAGTGGGGCACCAATCCACAAATTGAATGGTCCGGCGGGTCTTGATGATGCTGACAGCCGCGTTGACGTCCTTGGGAACGACATCACCACGATAGAGTAATGCACAAGCCACTAATGATCGATTAGGCAAGCGACTGACGCAAGGCGTAACTTGACGTACTGTATTTGCCCTCACGGGGATCACACTTGACCATCTGATTGCCAGTCTCGAAGCACGAAAAAGTCATATCCGCGACTGAATTTTGTTCGTGGTGAGCCTTCTCTGCCGAGATAATCGGAGCAAATGTGGCCAAAGGGAAATGAATACGAGGGAATCTATGATACACTCAGCTGAAGTATCATAAAGTATGGCAAGAAGAACTTACGGAACCAGGTTGGTCTGGAACTCGTTGAGATCGACATTGAGAGAACCATCGAAACGCAGAGAGGCAGTAATGGATGAGACAACCTGAGCGATCAAGCGATTCAAGTTGGTAAAGCTGGGGGACGTGATGTTGAGATTTCGCTTGCAGATATCGTAAATAGCCTCGTTGTCAACCTGATTGGGTCGGATTCAATTAAGCATACCACACAAGCATACGTACAACCCCCACTCACCATGAAAGAGCAGTCAGAGTGCTCCAGGGTCGTGTGAGTCGTCAAGACGGAGTTGTAGGGTTCGACGACGGAGTTTGCCATCGTTGGAGCAGGATACACGCTGAACTCCAACTTTGACTTTTTGCCATAATCGGTGGAAAGGCGTTCAAGAATCAAAGCACCAAAACCCGATCCAGTACCACCACCAAAGGAATGAAACACAAAGAAGCCCTGTAGACCAGCACAGTTGTCGGCAAGTCGACGAACTTTGTCCATGACGTTGTCGATCTGTTCCTTGCCAATCGTGTAATGACCACGAGCGTCTTGGAAGAGAGAAATGAGACAAGGCAACATGCAAAACTGGACAACGTACAGTTGCTCGCGGCATCTTCCTTGCCGGTGACCAGAGTCTCGGGGTGGAAGAGACTCCTGTAGGTACCAGTCCGGACCTCGTCAATCACGTTTGGCTCCAGGTCGATGTAAAGAGACCGAGGAACGTGTTTTCCCGAAGAGGTCTCTGAGAAAAACGTGCTGAAGCCATCATCGTTTGCAGATGGGGAGCCTTCAACAAGGCGACCATCAGGCTAGATGAGTCGGATCAGCGAAAACGAGAAAAACAACCGAGAGATGGAGCTACACTCAGGCCGTGTTCGACGGTGTAGAGTTCCCCTGTGAGGAGTAATTAGCGATAGTGTGTGACGCGTGGAGAAAGCGGGACATACAACAGGCGTTTCCAATCTGAACACCGGCCTGGCCGACGTGGACAGAGATGACTTCACGCATGATTTGAGAGGAATTGGCTGCAAAGGAGATGCGAATGGGCACGGTGGACGCGCAAAGACGCGTCGTGAACTTACTGGAAAGAGGCGAGGATGGATGGTGGCCCAGACAGCTGGGCCGAGGGTTAAAAAGGTCGACAAACACATGTTGATTAGATAATCACAACAGTTCCCACGAGTCGGTTAGTTATGTCCATGAGTGAAATTATGTACATATTATTTATTTTTTCAATGATCACGTTCAGGCCACTTGCAGGTGCAGTCGGCGCGCAGACCGTCCCGCTCGCGTATCTCCTCCAGGTCGACGACGTCCGCGTCCTCCTCGACTGCGGCGCGCCCGACTGGTCCCCGGAACGTCCCAGTGCAGCAGAGGCCTACTGCGCTGCCCTACGAGAGTGCGCGCCTCTTTCCCGCCGTGATCGCGTCTCACCACTTCCTCAGATGCGCGCCCACCATCGACCTCGTCCTCATCTCACACGGTGATCTTGCACATGCTGGCCTCTACGCATACGCATATGCCCGCTGGGGACTCAAAGCCCCCGCATATACGACCATCCCTGTTCAGGCCATGG